>BGNK01007221.1:0-17028 GCA_003297005.1 Symbiodinium sp. clade A Y106
CCGCCCCGTGCCCCCAAAGAATGCTGTGGAGGCGGACATTTTGCCAAATCTCGTGGCTCGGCGGCAGATCGATACACGTTGCAGGAGCCGCTTGCTTTGGCTGAGAGTCCAGATTTGGGGTTTGGTGCTTCCGTCTCGCACCCTCAACCCGCCACTCTAAACCCTAAAGTCCGAAACCCTGCACACTTAACAATAAAGGCCGAGCGCCTTAAACTGTCCTAAAGTTTCAACCCCTGAGACGAAGGAGGTTTCTTGCGAACTCCCAGGCCGCTCTGGCTCCTGAATCAAAGCCTCAGCCCGAGCCAACCGGCTAGGAAAAGCGTGAGGGTTTAGGGTTTAGAGTTTAGGGTTTAGGGTTGCGGTTTAGGGTTTAGGGTTCTGAGCATTTAGTAATACAGTGTTTGGGGCTCCTTTGTTCTAGTGTTAGCAGTGTGCCTGAATAGTTAGACTAGGCTTTGGGGCATACAGTTGCAAACTGTAAACTTTTACTGGCACTGATACGGGGATACATTGATACATTTGTAGTTGTTGAAACCCCTCAACTCGATCGCCCTGGCCAGCACTGCATCTTCCTCGGAATCGCCACTGCGGCTCGAAGCTTTCAAGCGAAGCCTTTACCCTCCTTGCCCGTCATGATTCATTGGGCACTTGTTGCTCAGTGCCTAGGTTTCGGGGCTTAGGGTTGCCTATCTGCTTTTCGTATCATGATGTTGCTATTTCATCCGGCTGATCCCTTTTGAGTAGACGGCCCCGACCCCTGTTCCCCCCAACCAGGTAGACGAACGACGCTGCACTGAGGTGACCTTCAGTACCACTATCGCAGCCTGCGAGAAAGTTGGGGAATGGCAGCATGCGCCAACCGACTGCACCTTAGAAACATCTCGACGTGTACATACCCTACAATAACCCCGACCCCCACAGCTGAAACCGCTACTGCCACAAGCAAGTCTCTTCTAATCCCCAGCCCCCACTTCCATCCATGAACCCCTTAAGCCCCAATTTTGTGAACCTGACGAACGAACGTGTGGTTGTGAGCATTGACTGACAACGCGAGAGTCGAAACCCTAACTCTTTTGTCAAGGCTTGGGGCGCCAGGGCAACTACTTGATCCTAGCCTGAGCCCTTTCAACCCCACAACCATTAGCCTTTTTCGCAACACCTCACCAGTCCACAGAAGCAGAGGCAGCGGTGGTTCATGCTGGGCTGAAGGCATAACGTCTTTGGAATTTGGGCTGGTGCTTTCGTATCGAGCTTTTACTGCAAGTCCTGGCTGGCTGACAACAACTACCTAAAAGCCACTGACATGAACCGTCCTCACAGTGAACCATGAGAAAAATAGCATGGGAGGATCACGAGTATGTAGGACCTACCTTTGGTTAGAAGGGAATGGAAGAATGGTAGTAATAGTAGTTATACTTGTACCCTATTCCTCCATTCCCTACTAACCAAAGGTAAGAGGATGAGCAGGTTCGAACTGTGCAGGCCCTTTTTTTGTTCGGTCCTCAGCTCCGAAAACCCCCTAACCCTAAACCGGACCACAGAGGTTGCAGCTCTTGGTTGCCATGTGTGCGCAACACATCCAGGCTGATGTCATCAGCTCTTTGGCGCCTCTCTAAGCCCTACCCGGACCCTTCCTTTTTAAGTGTTCCCTGTTAAAAAGGGTATGTCGTTTGTATCCAGGAAAGCCCTGAAGTGCGGGCTTTAGGGTTTGATTTTTGGGCAGTCGCCGGGGTTAAGGACCCTAAACCCAAGACGGTAAGGGCAAAGACATACTGATATGTTCAGTACTAGTTTTGTTGGTCAAGGGGGCACATCCACTTGTTGAAAACGGTTTGATGTCCGCTTGCAGCTGTACATGTGAAACTGTAGGTTCTAGTATCCGATTTAGGTTTTAAGGGTTCCGAGGTGTGAGTGTTTTGCGCTTTCCTTGGATGTGTGCGAATGCAACTCAGCAGTGTGTGTGTGTGCCTTCACTTTGAAACGGTTGCCTTCAGCCCTAAGCTCGTTCCTTGGGGTAGGTGTATAACTTCGAAGTCGTACAATTGGAGGTTCGCTGTGCTTGGCCCGGATATGCCCTAAACCCTGAAAACTAACCCATTTAGACCCTACCTTAACCTACCAGACCCTACTTTTTGGTAGGTTCTTTCACGAACCCTAATATGGAGTTTATAGGGACCCCGCAAAACCCTACCTTAGCCTACCAAGCCCTACTTTTTTGGAGGTTCTTTTTACGAACCCTAATATGGAGTTTATAGGGACCCCGCAAAACCCTACCTTAACCTACCAAGCCCTACTTTTTGGAGGTTCTTTTTATGAACCCTAATATGGAGTTTTTTTTTGGGACCCTACCAAAAATGTAGGGTTTGGTAGTTTAAGGTATCTTGAATCTCGAACTGTGGGTTAAAGGTCCATCCTATACGCTCCCAAATACTTGCACAAACCCACAGCACTATTCCTAAATCCAGGCACCCGGACACAGGGCCCTTTGGACTTAAAACCCCCTAAGACCTAAAAGCCGTCAGTAAACCCGTATAGAATCTTGAAGTCATGGGTCCTTTGCATCCCTGGTTTCCCCAAACCCTCCAGCGGTTGACCTCCCAGATCAGCCCTAAACCACCGCGAGTGTGAGCGTCGAAACCACCAAAAGCCAACTAAACTCCTCAATTAAGGGGTTATTCCTTAATTTTATTATAAACCCCAAACCCCAAAACCAACTAAACCTTGAACGCGACTCTCAGGCTGCAACTCTGCCATCAGCGCCTGCAAGCAGGGCCACCAATGGCCACGGGCTTTGCTTCTTCGGGGCTTGATTTTATACTTACAGGGTTTAGGGGTGAGGGGAAGTTGCTCCTGAATCTTTGGCAGAGCGGTCACACGAGTTGCCGTTTTCTCTACCCCTTCTGGCACATGAGAGATCCAGATTCAATTCACGTGCATCCGGTTTAGGGTTTGGGTTTATCTTTCCTATTTGTCCCAGGTCGTCCCTTGTGGTAGTTGCAAGTAGCAATTAGGGTAAATGCTCCAATGTACGGTGTACTAATCGCTCTTGGTCAACTTCGATACCAAAATCCTTCAAGTTACCCAAGCCGTCACTCACACTTTCAGAAGATCCATATCAAGAATTCCCAAATCATGGCCGCGCAGCGTGCCCGCAAAACCTGAGCCCCGAACTTAACTTGAACCCTTCTTAAACCAGAGCAAGCAACCATGTTTGAGTTAAGGCATTCTCGAAAAGTCCAGGGGTGGGCTCGGGTACTCGAAAAAGGCTTTGAATGGAGCCACAATTCAGGGCTTGGGGCATGCCAGATGGCATGTCCAAAGCGAAGGGCATCACCAGCGGCTGGTTCTGCGGGTAGTCCACAGGCACAAAGCCGCGCATCTGCTGTGGACCATGTTCGACCGACTCCTGGTACCCAATGCGGGATGCTTAGGCATTGAGCTCTGCTACCTTCAGTTACGACTTCAGTGACAGTTTGGATCAGAGCCATGATGCTTGGGCAGGAGTCTAAGCTTCTCAGAATGGAGGCTTCTCCGGGCCTTGTTTTGCTTCAAGCTGTTTGCGAGTTTGAGTTTCGGCGGCAAAAGGCAGTCAGTTTCAACAGGTCAGGTTCCCAGACGAAGGTGAAGCATGCTTGCAGAAGTAACGCACACATCTGCTCTGCACCTTGAACATGGACATCTGACTTCTGGGTTGCAGAGAAGCATCCGACATCTGACCCCGACGGTGCCCTCAGCAATAGTCTCGTGCGGTCCGGTAGGTTGGTCCACAAATCCCCATCAAAGTGTGCTGGTCGCAGAGCGCATGCTGTCGCTGCAGGTCCCGTCCTATAACAACCGCAGGAGAGCAGACTTTGCAAGCCTCTGTAACATAAACCCGCGACTCTAAGTTCTAAACCCCCCACGGAACCGTCTTGCTATCATGCTTCCCACGAGTCCTCGAGATCGCGACTTTGAACGCAGAGACCTCGTCTGGCTTATCCGATTTCGACCCCCCAACCTCAAGGTCGTCAGCTACTCGACCGTGGTCAGTGCCTGATGCCTGGCTGCAGGTGTGATGCGCTTCCCTAAGGCTTAATATAGTATATGGCCTTTGGGCCCAAAAGCCTTGTAACATGAGCCCTTTGAAGCTTTGGGCTTAGTACAAGAGCACCAGAGGATGAGGCGCGAAATGACGTTTCCACCTCCCAAGCCCTCTGCACATGGGAACTCCAAGCCTGAAGATGCCTTAATCCACCCTAAACCCTCCCTTAACCCTCGAAATCCTACAGTTTTGATGGACTATGTAAAGACATCATAGTAAGGAACCCTAAGAAGGTAGGTTTTGGGGGGATTATAAGGTTAATACTAGCCAATGGGACATCCCCGAGCTTCTTGACTTCGTTGTATGCTGTGTTACTTTATAGAGCTTCTCTGGAGTTCTATCTAGATTCTAGCCTGTATGCAAATGGAGAAGTTCGCACTTTGTGTGCTGGCTTCTTGAAGTGGAACCGCAAGTCCAACACATCAGGGCTTAGACCTTAGGGTTTAGGGTGAAAGCAGGTTGAGAGTTGCATGGGCGCTGACCAGCACCCCAGTCCATGCTGAAAAGAGGTCTAGGGTTTAGGTGATTTGGAGGCCAAGTTCTTCTGCTCCGCAGAGGGGCCGTCGTTTGCAGTACGAGCTTGCCTTGAGAAGTAAGGGGGAGGCAGTACATCATACGCCTAGAAAGAGAAAGCCAGTAGGTGAATTCCGGTTCTAGAAGCGCTTGTAGTAAGCACCTCTCGGCTTTTCTACAAATCATGCTTCAGTGATTGTAAACGCAAAATCCTGTATGATTTAAGGTCACCCCTTCCAAAAAACTTCTGGAAGACTACGACTGCCACCCACAAAAGCCACCATGTGATGTGTGTGTGTGTGTGAGTGATATGTTGGCCAAGTTAAGGGGGATGAATCCGGGCGGGCAGTGGAACGGGAACCAACCCTACTAGTACAGCTCACATGTACCTATATAATTAGTATAGACATAGGCCTTAAAGTAGCTACGTAGGAATCCCTTCAAGGCCTAAGTATATACTCTTATATGCTATATTATGGGTACATCGGTACATGGAGCTGCTGGGCAAGGAGCCCCAAACCGTTTCCATCGGAAGGCCGGCTCCTTACGCAGAGACAAGAGCTTCAGGAGCCCAACAACTGAACTACAAAGCCTTAGGCCAAAATCACTAGGGTTTAGGGGTCAGGATTCAAGGATCCTAAGTCGTGATTCCTGAGTTCTAAACCCTAAGCACTATTCTTTCCTAAGCTTTAAACAAGCTGAACATGGCATCATGCTCTGACGAATAGCTCCATCTCGAGGTGCTGCTGCCGGACAGTGGCAGCTGTCCCTGAGCTGGCTGCCGGCCTCAATTATCGCGGGTTTTCTAGGGTGAAGGGTCCAGGGGTGCAGGGTCATGAGAGTTTTGGCAGACCAGTGTAGGCTGTGGTTTCGGGCTTCGTTTTGGAGGTTTGAGGTTGGTTCTTACATGGAATGTCATACCCACTTTCGGCTTCGTAAGTGAGTTTTTTTTGAAGTTAAGTCGGGATAGTTTGTAATACTCTCCCATACTCTCCCCTGGGTTCATGCTAATCATGACATCCTCCAACTGATAATTTCGATGGCGCTTATATTCTGTCAGCATCCTGGAGTTAGGCGATGTTTCATGTAATGCTGCTGGCCATTGCGAAAACTTTGGCGACTGTTGAGGTTGGTATTGCCTGTGTGGCTGTATGTGCAGATGCTCAGGCGTTTGTTTACCAGAGTATGTCAATGTATAGTCATGTGGAACGCCGCCTGTCTATGTGCTTGCAAAACCTTATATATGTCGTTGGTATTTTTACATACACAAAGATTCTTATTTGCTACATGCCCGTTACTCTTATAGACGCTAAACCTAAACCTTTTATCGCCGGTGAGGCTAGACCTCATGTACACGAGCGAGGTGCCCAGAACCGCGACTTGCCGACAAGGGGTCTTGATAGGGTATATAAGGGATGTCTACCAGGGTTCTTGAAGTAGTTATACATAGGATGTCTCGACCAGGGTTTGCTGCAAGTGTCCTTGAATGGGTTTCACTGGTTCTACAAGGTCCAAGCCTGGGTGACGTGATTGAACCGTTTGAAATCATCGAACCCCTGCCTCAGAGCACCCGAAGCCTGAATGCTAAGCCCTGCACCCTGAACCCTTAAGACGTCCCCCTTCCCCGAGCATGTATGAATCTTCGGGATTCTCGGCCGGTATTCGATGTCGCATGCTCTAGTGGGTGGGGACGGGATGCTGCGCCCCTCGTAACCCAAAGCACGGTTCACTAACAGTAGAGTGTGCTTCAAGGCGCGTGGGTAACTGAGTAAGGCTCTTGGCTGCTCGTGCTTGTGCTACTTCGCGAGAACGTGGCAAAAACCCGGTTGACACAAGAAGGCAGAGGCGGTACATACAAAGTCACGAAATGCTTGATTACTTCTACCATGTAAATTAGCTATGGAACTGACCACCAAGTTTTTGCGATCATTAGGTTTCTGGAAAACCCCAGACCCCGTCGTTTGCAGAGTTTGGCGTTGGAGTCGCCCGGTGCTTTCCCGCAAGTTCGATAGCTAACCAGGCATGCCTACCATTATCTACCGATGATAAGCCGTACAACTCCTGAAAGGCCAATGCATAAAAACCCATCGCACTTCAAGCCTTATGTAGAGAAACTATGTCGGTTTGAATGCAGTAATACGGCCTGTGCCAGGCCATCGTTCTCGAGTCCTCTGTCGCTGCATGCGAAGCCGCCCTTGCCTGGCTTCCTGCCTTCACTTGAGGTTTTTTTACCCATGGGGCTCCCAATAGCCCGAGGTAGGTACTACATATGGAAGTTTCCGAAAATAGAGGACCCTAATATAGTACCCTAAAAATAGTAGGATCCTTATTATAAGGACCCCAAAATAAGGTACCGCTAATTTTCGGAAACACCCATATAGACTTGAGACCCCAAAGTAAGTACTATTTGTATACTTGGAGCCCTAGCAGAGCTAGGGGTGATGTTCATCACTTGAAGCTGTCTTAGAGCCACTCTATTCTAGGTAAGTTCTGAGATTGGCCAAAGTGCCACCAGGCTCGTTTGATCCGCTTCTCTGGCCGACAGATGTCCGTGAATAAAAGAGGGGCCTAAGTAATTACCAATACTATTTTGAGGGTTCCTTATAAAAATTACAGTATAATGGCCCCCCCCAAACCCTATTCTAATTATTAAGGCCCCTGTATGAGGGTTGATTTTCAGATCTTTACGGAAGAAGCTCCCTGCTGGAAGCAGAAAGATCAGGTCCCTTACTGTGGTAGTTTTCGGTCCAGAGGTCATGGTTCATGTGCCTGAAAGCCCATATTCAAGTCTGAGTGAAGACATGAACCTGAAGCCCGGATGCCTTCTTGCAGCCATGGTGGTCGTGGGTGGTGGCGGTCGTCGTAGGAAGAGTTTTCTTGCATAGGCCAGACAGAGGAGCAAGCTTTGTGCGTTTCCCTTGCTGGTCCATTAACCATTTCCCGATGTGGTTCTGAAGTGAGGTCGCATGCTGCACGCTGCCTCGGGCTTGTGCCGCAGGCATACTGGCGCATTTTGCTTCCGACTGTTTGTTTTTACATGCCTGATGCGAACTAGGAAAGCGCCCGCAGCATTTATCTGCGGGAAATTCAACCCATAGGTGTGCCGAAGCCAAGCTAGGCGGATGAAAACCTGATGTGCCGCCAGCTTAGTCATAAGGACTCTTAGGGGGGTTTTGGGGGGAGGGGGGTAGGGGGCCTTAATACCAATAAGAAGGACTTAGTAAGGCCTATTTTGGGAAGTATAGTCCCCTACCCCCCTCAACCCTACCCTCCTAAGGGTCCCTATGACTTATTCAGCTCTCGGTCTAAATGCCCTGCAACATGGCTTTAGGACCGGCTAGAGGCTGCCCCTGCAGCTTAAGCCACACATCGTCTGAGTGGCCCAGTTTGGATTGTATGTTCGGATTGAGAGGGTTTAGGATTCAGGGATTAGGGTCCCTAAACCCTAAACCCTAAAGTGTACGACGGTATGCCTTGCCTAGGTGGAGGTAGCCGTCGATCTACGGCGAGGTCGACGATGAGCGGTGGATTGGTGACCTAATGTAGGGGCCTCAATAATTAGAATAGGGTTTTGGGGCCCAATATACTATAGTTATAAGTTATAATAAGGAACCCCCCAAAACAGTATTGGTAATTATTGAGGCCCCTAGATTAGATGATTTCGAAAAGGTGACCTTCAGGCTTCGCACAGCCAGCCTTCAGGCTTCGCACAGCCAGGCTCTGTGGATTGCATGCAGTGTTGCGTTATGTCCCGAATCCTCCGCGCATGACCGTTTATGACTGCACGGACTGAACTACCTGTGGCTCCTCTGCTACATTCTTATTCCTTTAGTTACTGTACTAATTGTTTACAACGCCATCCGAACTCGAAAGGCCTTCGGTACAAGCAGCTCAAGAGCAGCTCAAGCCCCAAACCCCAAGTTTCTGTAGTGTCCGCCGCTTACGCCGACGGCATGTCTATTTTTGCTTCCCTCAATCTGCCAATGTGCCTTTTGAGACAGCTTGCTCTTAAGGCCAAACCCCAAAGTCACGGTCCGAATGAGTAGTATAGTAGCATCATTCACAATTACTTGAGCCCCTATATTAATGCTGTCAGGCCCGACAGCCCCCAAACGAACAGTTATAGGCATTCCGCACATGGCACCCTGCATTCATGTGAATTCAATTTCGGGTTCCTGAATATCAGCAGCAGGAGAAGGGAATCCGGATTGGATCCAAACCAGGATGCAGGCAGATAGACGGGCAGCGCAGGCGAACACGCGCACCTCATCGGATGTACAGAGACCGGGCACTCTCTTGCTGAGTCTGCTGCAGTGTCCGACAGTGCCATGGTGGCACAAGTCCCCGACCAGGCGCTGAGTCTATTTGGGGTTTTCCGAAAATAGGGGACCCCCAAATAGTGTCCTAAATAGTAGGATCCTTATTATAAGGACCCCAAAATAAGGTATTAATTTTCGGAAACTCCCATTTGCAGAATCCTGTTGTCAAAAGCCTCTGGCCACGACGTGATCTCAGAACAAATTCCACGCCATCGGCATTCGCAGGCCCTGGTGCCGCAGCTAGTTCGTTTCGAGCCGTTAAGCTAAATTGCTCCTGCTGCCCTCAACTCCCACACTGCCCTGTACTACTACCTGGGCGCAGGACGAGGGAGTTTCAAGAAGTCGCAAAAACTATCCCCAGGATGTATCCACTGCAAAATGTCTTCCGAAACAATCCGTTGTTCCCTCTTTCTTTGCATCTCTTTGTCCTTTCCATGACTCCGCTCGAAACGCGCAAGCCTTAACATCATTCGGGAACCACGGCCCTCGAGCCCGAAACTGTAGACTCAATACCCCACGAATGTGCTGAACTGGGTTTAGGGTTCGTTTAAAGAGGCAGGACCCCCCAAGTGCCCTTTAAAAAGCCCTTATGCTCCTTGTCTCATATAGTAGGGGTAGTTGTTAGGGGATCTAGGAGTGTTTGGGGGGTTTAGGGCTCAAGCTTGATGGTTTAACTTGAACCTTTCCGACCCCGCATCGCAGCGTTCAGGGTTTAGGGTTGTAGGTACGCTCAATCATCGTAAGGGACCAAATCCCCCTCTTTGGTGTAGCCCGTCGCCCTGAAGTTGCTTTTCAGGAACCCTTTCAACATCCAAGTATCGGCTGTTCAGGTACTGAGAGCATGTATTCTAAACCCCAAACTATAGGCGACCTAGCGGCTGGGAGGCGGACACTGGCAGAGTGCCCTGGCGCTGCTGCATTCCATGCACCGCAGTCAGGTGCGGGGCAGGGTTTTAGTGTTTGCCCCAAACCCTAGCCCAGATTTTCCGCAATCCCTGTATTAAGCAGTATACCTTTCATCATACCTACTATCATATTGGAAGATCTGTTTCGTAGCTGTCAGGCAGTGTTGACCGACTTGTGGATCCTTGCCTGCCTTGCGGTATTTGAAGGCTCTTGCGCCCTCAGGCCAAAAGACTGAATCTAAAGGGTTCGGACGTTTCCCTAAACGCACTTCGGCCTGAGCCTCTGAGGCCAACTCACCTAAGATGTTAGGGCTTAGGGCTTTAGGGCTTAGGGAAACCATGATTGGTGCTAGCTGTTTCAGAGTTTACGTTTTAGGGTCGGGCAGGTGTACCAGAGCTTTTCGGAAGCCCGGATTATAAGTGCATGCACTCTACTCCCGCGATAGCCGGATTCCCCACAACCCTAAAGCCTTAAAGCACAAAATCAAAACCCTGGGCCCTAAGTCTGTGCACCATAGCCTTGCACAAGGACAACGAGCTTCCATCTTTATGGCAGTTACTGTAGGGGGTTTGGGGAAGTTGAGAGTTGTTAGGTATTCTGCTTCCGCAGTCGTGGATGCACTCCAACCTAAACCATAAACCCTAGACCTGAAGGCCGTATCCTCTGACCCATAGGCCTTAAAACTCGAGAAAACGCAAACTCCAAACCCAGAATAAACCCTGAACCATGCGCCCTGAAGCCTAGTATCGGTATAGTTCAATCCGTAGAAGGTCCGAAGGGACGCCGTCGCCTTCAGTGCAACGATTAGCTCTTGTGGGGAAGGCACCGTGTGTTGCAGAGCTGCCTTAGTGTAGTGGTCAAGACTTCGGGTTTGTAGGTGTTGTTGTTACGTTTTGTGGCTGGAGCAGCTGGACGGTTCACGAAGTTCGTGAAGTCAGGTGCATGACAGGTCATCGCACGGCATATCAATGTGCATATGTGTCTCCTCAGTACCTACACATAGCCCCCGCCAACACCCCATGCACATGCACGAGGTGCATGCGAGCTTGCATGCACAAGAACATTGATGTGTCCATTTGATGCTGCGGGCTGGTACATGAACCGACATGCGCACTCAATGCACATACACATATACACCTGCTTCCTGATAACTGCATTGCACTCAATACATGTCAGAGCCACTTGCCAGCACTTCTTTGGATTCATCTGCCATCCTGTCTCAGTTTCATTGCACCGAACTACCTTTCCCCAATTCCACATTATTCGGATCAGAACTGCAGGGAGCGAATGGGAGGCAGCGATTGCCATCCTACAGGTGTCGGGGCTGAAATTTTGGGTGGTACCCAAAAAGGGACTTTATTTTTGATTCGATGGACCCTAATATAGTATCCTAAATAGTAGGATCCTTATTATAAGGACCCCAAAATACGGTACTAATTTTCGGAAACTCCCAAATCCTAAACCCTTTATAGAACCCTCATAGACCCCTTTAAAAGGAACCCTTATGGATCCCTTTAAAGGAACCCCTAATTTTCGGAGACTCCCAGAGATGGGTTTTCCGAAAGACAGGCTTTGCAATTCAGCGACACTTTGGAGATGTGCTCGAAGTTAGATCCTAGAGCCGAGATCCACTTTCATAGTGTTGTATTTTAGTATACTGTGTCAGAATAGATTATCGATGTAGCTTTCCGGGTCCGGCCGAGAAGTTGCAGATTCTAGCAGGTTTTGAAGCTTTACGCAAGGATGCCCGAACCCTGTGAGCTCTGAGCCCACAGCCCGAAGCCGCAGAATCCAAAGCCCTGAACCATAAAACCCTGAACCACGAACCCTAGACGCCCAAAGCCCGAAGCCCCAAAATCCACCAGGCCTTCATCGTCACCATACTATCCCTAAACCCTAAACCCTAAACATGACCCGAAACCGAAGGCCCTCAAAACAAAAATCCGAAGGAGATTGCTGCAAACCAGAAGTCCTAACTCCAAAACCCCAAAAAACCAAAAGGCCAAAGCTGTTAACCCACGATGCCACAAGGACATGACTTCTGTTGAAGTTGCGGCAGATGTGCAGCTCATTAACGCAGCTGCTTGGCCCTGTATTCCTGTCCATGTGTTTTCGGGCTTTGAGGTGCAGGATTTGGGGTTGAAGGGTGCGGGAGTTTAGGGCTTGGGGGAAATGGGGGGTGTACAGTATGGTTCGTGTTATGCGTAGGACTTACCCGATGTGGGTGGGGTGGGGGGGGGGGGGGNGGGAGGCTTTTGGCTTCGGGGGTTGAGGGGTCAGGGTCTGGTCTACCTGTGGCCGGAAAACCCTACCTTTTTTAGGGTTCCTTAGGCTTTATCACGGAGGCTTGGCAACAAAGGAGCTTGAATGCCAAGGGTTTAGGCACTTAAGTCTTACCCTAGACCCTAAACTGTAGACTCAAAGCCCTAAGCCTAAAGAGAAAGGTCCCCAAACTCGGTTCCCGACACCCCTTAGAGGCTTTATCGGCCTGAAGGTCTGTTCCTCCGAATTGAAGGGAGGTTTCCGTGGAGTGGGATGAAGGGTCTTGAATTCTTGGAATGCCCGTTTTGAAGTTTCTGTGACGTTTGCAGTTGGGCTAGGGGTTTCGGGCTCGGAGGAGGGTCAAGGCATTCTGAGTTTGGGAGTCTAGAGTGTGGTGTCAGCTGGTCCTGGGCTTGAGGTTTAGAGGCGTTTAGGGGTTAAGGATTTCGAGGTTTAGTGTTCTGGCTTTAGGGTTTTCGAGGTTTTGGCTGAGGTGGGTTTTGAAATGTGTTCTGGCTTTAGGATTTTTGAGGTTTTGGCTTTTTTGAAATGGAAGCCGGGCCCAAAAGTGTTTCCAGGTGGTCAGTGCGTGTGAAAAAGGTGGCGAGTGACTGGGCTCGGATACATCCTGCTTGGAGAGTCAGGGGACTTAGGAAGTAGTCATTTTCTAGAGTTATAAGTATCATAACCCCGTGAACCCTAAACCCTAAACACTCAATAAGTCTACTTAACACATACCCACTAAGTCCCCCCACCCTCCAAGTACTGGGTTCTGGGGGATCCTACGCGCCAGCACTTAAGCCCGATGACGATCCCTAAAAGCGTCCATGTATCAAGAATAGTGTATACTTTGGCCTCAAAGTAGTCTTCTTAGACCCCCTACTTGCATCCATGTACACAAAAAAGCATATATGTTTGGCCTTAAATGTAGGCCCTATTTAGATACGTCATGGCTAAAATGTATATTACTTGGGTACGTGGACACTTGGGGGACCCTTTGATTTCAGAGTGCGAGCTGGGGTGGATTGAGGCTTTAGGCCACCTTTAGGAAAGATTTTCGCAGTGACTGGGGGAGGTGCCCAGAGACTCCCAAACCCCTGCCTGAACTAAGGCATATACCTTAGATTCTAGTGCAAACTCAATTATTGATTCACGGTATATTCCTTGAATAAGGAGCTCAATATTAGGGTTCCTATTATAATTTAAACCCTAAACCCTAAATAAGGTATATTCCTTGATTAAGTTAAGGGCTTTTGGTGTCTCTGGTGACTCCAGCTTCTTAGATCAACTTGCTGGTTCTTGTTAATTAAGGAATTTAATCTAAGTTACCATACTAAAGAAACCATAATATTTCATATAGATCCCTATTCGAACCATATGTTTTATTATAGATCCCTATTAAGACCATAGTATTTAATATAGATCCCTATTCTGGTAACTTTATAATTAAACTCCTTAACAAGAGCCCAGACTGTCGGGCTGGGGCTCCATGAGGCGAACTAGGCCTCATGCTGCGCATGCATCATTGGGATTAGTGTCCTGATCTAGGGACATGGGAGTTTCCGAAAATTAGGGGTACCTTATTTTTTGGGGGTCGTCCTTATAATAACTATCTAGGATACTATAGTAGGGTCCACTATTTTCGGAAACTCCCATATGGCAATGGAGAAATCTAGGGAGCTAACAGGAACAGACGATGGAATGTGTGCTGCCATAGTCGGGCGGAGCCTTCTAGCCTAGTGCAACAAATCCTGGAATCGCGGGGAGAACTCCTCGGAGCCCAGCATGAAAGTTGAATGACGTGATGAAATCAAACAGGACAGGGGTGCTCGTAAATGAGTGGCGTTATCCAGGGATGCAGGCATTTTTGACTGCAGCTTCCGGCTGGTTTCATCCCTACCTCCCAGTATCCATGAACCGAACTCTTCCGAGCATCCGCCCTTGTGAGCTATTCCCTTAGTAGCTGAGTAGGTAACCTTTAAACTTTTGGGGTTTACATAAACCTACCATAATTGAAAAGGTTAACTTTTTTGGGCTAGGCTACTCAGCCCCTATATCATACTATAATTATAAATGAGGAACCCCCGATTCCCTGTTCTGACAATTAAGGCCCCTGAGGTTAGCTATTCCTCGTTTTACCGAAGGATGGCTTCCTTGCATCTCCTTGGGCGCAGAGAGCCCTCCACCGAAGTGTTTTAAACACCGTGCCCAGGAGCCTAGAATCTCCTTTTCCTGGTGGTTCATCATTCTGGGGAGATTCTAGGGGCTTGAACAATTAATTACTTATAGGATAAATATAAATATAAATATACATATATATATATATATATGAAAGCCCTATTCTAATCATCCGGGCTCCTACATTATTGTGCCCTTGCAGTCCCAAGGTAGGTCCTCAGCAGAGAGGGTTTTGGGTTCCCTGAGCAATGCAACAGCCGAGACCGTTAGAACATACTAGAAAAATGGGTTTAGGGTTGAGGGGACTCAAAACTCTCAACCCCTCACCTCAAGCCTTGCGCCACTAAAACCTGAACCCTAAACCCCTAAACCCTAAACCCTAAACCCCTAAACCCTCAACCCCTAAACCCTAAACCCTAAACCCCTAAACCCTAAACCCCCTGCCAGGTGGCAGCTTGCGCTGGAATTCTTGCAGCTTGGATTCCATACCTGCCCTCTTATGAGTCGCCAGAGACAGGGGAGTATGGTTCGTGTTCGACAGCCGGCTTAGGACGTCGGGGGGCGAAAGATGCCTATACTGTCTGAAGATTTCAGTTTAGTTTAATATTCAGAGGTTTGATCGTCTAAAGCCGTCTGAAAAATTCATGCGCAGAGTCCCAACCAGAGAGGTCGTAAACCCCAGGCACCACCCTGTGAATCAGACCGGGATACACAACATGGAATGTAGAAACGCTGCACCTCTAGGACCTCAAGTTATGCCCCGCTTTCGGCAGTCTGCCAGGAGGAGCTATGCCGGCCGCAATCTCCGTCCAAATGTGAAACTCAGTACGCATCAAGGGCAACTTGAGTGTGATACGCTGAAGTCCGAGGGCACCTGAAATCCGAGTCTCCGTGAACATTGATCCCCAGTCCCAAACCCAAAAAACTTCCTGATGAAAATGCAGCCACCAGTTGCTTGTTAGTTGCATGTTGAACGGCTGTAGGCATGCAGAGAGCTTCCAGTGCTGCATGTCCCCCTCTCAACAGACCAGGGTGTGTGTTGGGTTAGGATTCTAGGATTTTCGGGTTCCGGGTTTCAGATTGGAAGATTAAGCTTCATGTATAGGTTCTCGGCATTGGCTGGGGTACAAGTAGTCTTCAGGTTTGAATGGGCGTGCGTCTTGGGTAGCTCGGAACGGCCATGCAAGTGACTCAATTGCCGACTTCTTCATTGCGACAGCCGACGTCGAAGTCCTGCTACAAACCAACCTTGAACAGTGTTTTCCTTGCGTTGGAATTGCAGACGGAACCCGATGAGGATGCTAGCCGGCATGCCTCGTATCGTACTCTCGAAGCATCAATAATCAATCCGTCTCAGGCCTCAGCCCTGTTCCCCATTGAGGACTCCCAAACCCTTTAAACCCACGGTTCCCATTTGTCCCCGCATTTCTGTAGTCACTTGCCCCGAGGCCATATCCCCTAATCTCTCGTGACCTGTATAGTTACCTTCGAAACCGGAAAATCAAGTTCCTGCCCTCAAACCGTATACCTCCAAGCTTGTGGATGTGCTAAGTCCTCCAGGGTTCAAGATAAAAGGCTTCATGTATAGGGCCCGCGATGAGGATCAGCTACAATGCCGGAATGAGCGCCTGTGAGAAAGGGCAGCAGTGGGAGGCATAAGCGCCCGTCTTGAGATTATTTGTCCCCCTTCCTTTCAGGAAGTTTTCTCACAGGGATCCTGCCATTTGTGTGTTCTTATGGCAGATGCTGAAGTTTAGGGTCTAGGGTTTAGAGTTTAGGGTTTCGGGTTTAGGGTGCAGAGTTCAGGGTTTAGGGTTTAGGTTCTACAGGTCAGGGTCGACGGCTCAGCTTCGAAGTCTTCGGGTGTTGGGGGTTCGGGCTTCGGTGGTTGAGGGCCACCAAACCCTAGACCCTAAGCCCTAAACCCCTAGACTCTAAACCCTAAAACCTGAAGCAGAATTCCTAAATCCGTCCGAGTTGTGAGAGCGTACATCCTATTTCGAGGTTGCGTAATCTAAGTACCCTAATGACCTAGATAGCTACAGTGGGGAAGATTACCATTGGGCTGTAATTACATTTCAAGCTAGGATAGACGTACCCTTGATTCCGAAAACCCATTTTTAGTCTCTGCCTTGGTGTATAACTCGATGGAACCTTGGTCGGTCTCTTATAAAGCTTTATAGAAAGGAATATGGCGGCATAAATATACAGTGACTATCAGGGGATGTTTATAACTTTCGCTGATCGCTGGTCGAGTGGTTCGAGAGTTCGCAACTTAAGTGGTCTCATGTCAGGTCTTCTAATAGGTCTTAGGAGTCTTACGCAGTATCTAGAGTCTTGGAATTTTTAGGATGTAGGATGGAGGCTTCATGGCAAATGGCCGGACATAGCAGTGACGACAAGACCCGAACGGCCAGAACTCCTTCATTCTAAAGTAGAGTACTGTAGTAGAGTACAATCCCTATGTAATCCCAAAGGTAAAATTTCGGTTCCCGAAGGATATATTGGACCACCAAGAAAGTCAGGAAATCTCATGCAGGTCAACCCAGAGCTTTGTAGCAATCGAACTGGTAAGGCGAAGACACATCCAGGAAAGAAATGCAGGGTAGCATAGGGGCCTCGACAGTTGACAGTAGTATTATAGTCCTTTTATACATTGACCCGGGAAAGTGGGTCCCGGTTTCGTACCCCCCCTGAAGCCGAAATTCCGAAGCTTTTGAAGACGAAATTGTTCCCAAGGAGCTGAAGCTCAAATTGTGCGCGAAGACG
>BGNK01007222.1:487-12333 GCA_003297005.1 Symbiodinium sp. clade A Y106
CAAGCTGTCATCGACGTGGACCATACCCGGGCCTTGAGGGGTCTTGATCACTGCAGGGCAAACATCGCACTGTGAAGTTGTAAAATGCTCAGACAAAAACTTGTAGAAGTGCAAGAACCTGTCCTGGGACCATCTTCTCGAAAATGAAATTCCCAAAAATCCCAGGTCCCAACTGGATCTTCGACACATGACCTCACCCAACCAGGTGGACGTTCATACGTAGGAACTACAGGTACGTGAGCAAGCAATACTCGGTGTCTGGATGGGTGAACTTGTAAGACAGGAAGAGTGCTGGGAGGAATCGGACAATGTCTGAACTAGTTGCGGGTGAAAACAACCCTTCCTTATTTCTTCGCTTTCGTTTCTCGCGAAAACTTTCGTGAACAATAAAANGAATATTTCAAAGTAAAATTTATGAAATATTCAGATAACATTCAAATGTAAAGGTGCAGGACGAAAAGCGCTCACTCTCTTTTCCTAGGACAGCGTGGGGTTCAGCGAACAGGTGCACATGCCTAAGTGGCGAACTCTGTCCTCACACCCCGGGCGGGCGGGTGGGACGAAAAAATTCTCTGATGCTACCTTTCGAGCATCGAGACTCCGGTCGTGTTACTGATTCTCATTCAATCAACTGTAGCATGAAATCACATGCAACATGGAAATCTCATGATGACAAAACGTCATCTTTCTGGAAAGCATCAAACCAGAAATTTTTCTCAAAACAAAACAACATAAAATCACTCGGCTCAGAAATAAGGACTTATCGAGCTCGCTTGACGTCCATCTTATTTCTTCGCTTTCGTTTCTCGCGAAAACTTTCGTGAACAATAAAAGTTTTCGCGACCTTCATATGTGGTCAAGTTGAATATAGAATATAATTTAAGANGAATATTTCAAAGTAAAATTTATGAAATATTCAGATAACATTCAAATGTAAAGGTGCAGGACGAAAAGCGCTCACTCTCTTTTCCTAGGACAGCGTGGGGTTCAGCGAACAGGTGCACACGCCTAAGTGGCGAACTCTGTCCTCACACCCCACGTACCAGGAAAGAGGAGCCATCAAGCAGGTGCCTTCAAGAAGACTTCTGAGGGGCAGCACCTCCTCCTCTCGCCCCATGCGGAGCGGAGCACACCGCGGGAAGGTTCATCCGCCACATTGCTCGAGGAGCACACTCTCTCGAACCACACGATGCAGACGATGCAGTCTGAAAGATCAAGCATTGCATGCCAGACGCACTATTGCGTTGCCTTCGGGGTTCTCCGAATAGCCTTTGATCATGGAGCCGAGAGCCCCGTTGTTGTCGGTGTACACAATTAGATGCTTCCCTGCGACTCGCGGGTGCCAAAGCTGCAAAGCGCACAGGATGGCAAGGCACTCCAACTCAAAGATTGGGTTGCCACTGGATCGAACATTGATGGAAGAAAGGCCCTGCTCATCAAGCATCTCTGAGAAATACTCGAGGTAGTGGCCAGAGCTGTTTAACAAGTTCCCTCCTAAGCCCGCGGGCTTAGAGGCACCGGGCTCGTGACAAGCATCCACAAAGATGTGCACAGTGTCCTGTAGAGACGTGGTGACTCTCCGCGGCTTGCCTTTCGAGATCCTGTCTTTAAGGAACTGAAGGTGAACTCTTGAGGCAGTACTCAGCTTCCCGCCTCCAGCCAAGACATGACGAGACAAGCCTCTGAAGGCATGTTGAGACAACTTCCCAAAGAGTTGACTTTCCATGAAGTTGAGTCGCCCTCGCAGTCTTTCGCCGTCCTTTGCCGAAAGAAAGTTTTCCTCAAGAGCTCGGTCTATCTCCGAAGAGACGTCCTCAATCCGTTTAGCGGTGTTCTTAATGATTAGGGTCCCCAGCTTGGTCTCCTCAAGATTGTACTCAAGACCCAAAACCTTGCAAATTCCAGAAAACGGATTATCCTTCNAAGAGACGTCCTCAATCCGTTTAGCGGTGTTCTTAATGATTAGGGTCCCCAGCTTGGTCTCCTCAAGATTGTACTCAAGACCCAAAACCTTGCAAATTCCAGAAAACGGATTATCCTTCTCACTGGATGTCTCCCAACCAAGCAGCTGAAACAGGAAGTCAATCGCCATCCTTGCTATGGGACATGTCTGATCTGGCTCAACTGTTGGAAAGTCATCGAAGTAAGAGTACCAGTGCAACCTGAGCACGGAAACGCCGATGAGCCACAGGCCGGCTGAGACTCGGCAGAACCCATGGACGCTCGCGCGAGCACCGAAAGGAAGGACGTACTGTCCGAAGATCTTTGCAGTCCTGGACCCTGGATCGTAAACGCACAAGAAGCTTTCATCAAGAGATGATTCGTGAAGCGGGAGCTGTTTGTACGCTTTCCGTAGGTCCCAGGCCTTCATGCGAAGTGCCTGGGGTCGGCCTGCA
Source organism: Symbiodinium sp. clade A Y106 (assembly GCA_003297005.1). Taxonomy (NCBI): domain Eukaryota; class Dinophyceae; order Suessiales; family Symbiodiniaceae; genus Symbiodinium; species Symbiodinium sp. clade A. The sequence continues at coordinate 2,884 of BGNK01007222.1, forward strand.
TTTCGGTTTGCCTTCATTGCAAATGCAATCCCGGCAGCAATGGTGTCAGAGCTGTGTATGGTGATCGTCTCATTGGCTGAAGTCGTCAAGTTCACAAGGCTTTCTCGGTAGTTATCTATGGGCCGGCATTTTCTCTGGTCGCCTGAAGTTTGCCAGATCCCAAACCTTCGAGTCAAGATGGCAGTGCTTGGCAGGGTGGCTGGGTCAACAGGCCCCCAGATCCACCCACGATCATGCTCGTCTTGCGTGGCACGGAAGGTTGAGGCATCGAGCTCAGGATCACCTGAGCTCCGGCAGGTCTCAAGAATGTATTCCCTCATCTTCACAGACGTGGCTTTGAGCTCTGTCGTTGACATCGAGGCGGTGGTTCGTTTGGCTTTGAAGATGTGGGAATCTGGAATGGCACCACTCAGTCGGAACCCCTGAGAAGCCTCATCAACAAGGGTTGTGTCACCATGACCGCACTCGGAGAGGAGCTCCTTGAAGAGGCACAGTTTCTTACTAGTAAGGACCCGTTGAAAATGAGGCGGCAGCCCACTCTTGAAGTCTGCCTCTTCCTGGCTAAGCTCCTGGGCGCGTGAAGCCCATCGCCTAAGCGCGGCCGTCCTGAACTGTCCAAGCGAAGCTGGACTCTCGGATGCATTCCTCTGGATGACTTCCTGAAGAACAGCAGGGATGCCCGAGACTATATTCCCGGGATGGGCTGTACTACAAGCTTTCGTGACGAACTCTTCAGGCGTCCAGGGAATGCCTATGGTAATGGTTCTTACTTCGGGGGACGAGGACGTTGATTCACTGGGTGTAAGGTCATTACCCGAGAACCCTAAACCTTTAGGGGCACTGGCATCCTGCACAGGGGCTGTTGATGTAGATGCACCTGGTGTAAGGCCATTTCCTAAAAACCNCGTTGATTCACTGGGTGTAAGGTCATTACCCGAGAACCCTAAACCTTTAGGGGCACTGGCATCCTGCACAGGGGCTGTTGATGTAGATGCACCTGGTGTAAGGCCATTTCCTAAAAACCCCAGATCCTTAAGGTCACTGGTGTCCTGCGGTCGCAAAGAAGAGGCATTCCGGAGCGTGTAGGCAGATATGACGATGCGGTCGCCAACCCAGGGCTCGGTGGCATGGTAGTAGTTTTTGGCATCAATGGTAAGCGGCTTCCCATTGAAGTTAAGAACTACACCCGGAACACGTTCATTACCTACAACCCGAAAGGTGGCACCTCCAGCACGCTCGACCCAAAGGCCTCCATCCTCGAAGCGAGTGACGGGGATGATGATGTTCTCCTCGCCCGTGTTAGNCGTTGATTCACTGGGTGTAAGGTCATTACCCGAGAACCCTAAACCTTTAGGGGCACTGGCATCCTGCACAGGGGCTGTTGATGTAGATGCACCTGGTGTAAGGCCATTTCCTAAAAACCTTAAGGTCACTGGTGTCCTGCGGTGGCAAAGAAGAGGCATTCCGGAGCGTGTAGGCAGATATGACGATGCGGTCGCCAACCCAGGGCTCGGTGGCATGGTAGTAGTTGTTGGCATCAATGGTAAGCGGCTTCCCATTGAAGTTAAGAACTACACCCGGAACACGTTCATTACCTACAACCCGAAAGGTGGCACCTCCAGCACGCTTGACCCAAAGGCCTCCATCCTCGAAGCGAGTGACGGGGATGATGATGTTCTCCTCGCCCGTGTTAGCCTGATCTTTGTGAGGGTCGGTCTTAGTGTTTACAAGGACCACTGCAGAAGTAAAGTGCGAAGAGAATCCGACAGCGGCGGCCTGTTCAAGAACATAGCGAGCGATTGCTTTGTTTGCCCAAGGGTGTGTTCTGCAAGATTTGTGAAGTCCAACAATCCCGCCCTTGATGTACATCCCAGCCCTGAATGCACCATCACAATCATCTTGACCTTGGTGAGGCTCCTCAAGAGGGAGAGCCCTGCACAGTTGTTCCATGTCGGATCTGTTGATTGCGGCAGGCTGACTGGCAAGCTGCATGGCAAATTTTTCCACATTAACCTGAACATGGCTGCACTGAGAACTCGGCATTGAAGGGCTGAAAGAAACACTCGGCATTGAAGGGCTGCAAGACACTCGGCACTGCTGCAAGGCTGCGAGAAACACTCGGCACTGCACTCGGCATTGAAGGGCTGCAAGAAACGCTCGGCACTGCTGCAAGGCTTGAAGGGCTGCAAGAAACACTCGGCACTGCTGCAAGGCTGCCAGAAACACTCGNAGAAACACTCGGCACTGCACTCGGCATTGAAGGGCTGCAAGAAACGCTCGGCACTGCTGCAAGGCTTGAAGGGCTGCAAGAAACACTCGGCACTGCTGCAAGGCTGCCAGAAACACTCGGCGCGGCAGTAGAAACACTCGGCACTGCTGCACGGCTGCAAGAAACACTCGGCACTGCTGCACGGCTGCAAGAAACACTCGGCACGGCAGGGCTGCACGGAACACTAGGCACTTCCTTATCCTCACCCCTAGTATTTAAGGAGGGGCCTAGAACCTTAGAACCAGGGGGGAGGTGGGTGACGGCGGGGGCAGCGACCAGGCGGAATTCGGCTTGCACGGAGGCCTAAGACCAACCTCGTTTTTTAGCAGCTGGAGCTTTAGACAGCGTCCTACAGGCCTCTAGAGAGCCCTTAAAAAAGACGCAGCTTCTAATCGCTCTTGAACTTCGATGCTTGAGCCAATGTCGAATTCCGAAGCGTCGAGCCGACGCATACAACTCAAAGCAACTTTTGTGTCTGCAAAGATCCAGCCTTTTTGGGCTTTCTCGGTTTCTTTCAAGTAGCTCTTTGTCTCATCGCACACGCATTTTTGCAATGGGTCGACTGATTCGAACCTGAAGGGTTTCAACCGAAAAGGAGGGAGGCCTAACCTTCGGAAGGAAGAGCCCTCGAGTCTTTCTCGTGAAAGCTCTTGAACTCCGATGCTCCAACGGCAACAAAAGTTAAAGCAATTGGATTGTGCAACTACAAACCGAAAGAACACAAACTCTTGCAGCAAAGACGGATTGCGTTTGCTACGTGAAAGACACGCAAGGCCAGGCGTCATCCATCAGACTCTCTGGAATTGGCCGCAACAATCTATGTGCTACTCGCAGTAGTACATTTTTGAATTTGCTTTGTTCATGATTGCAAACAAAGGTAGTGAACACATTGTTTTCCAATCGCATGAACACAAGCGATGTTTCTCACTAGGTTAAAAAGCACTGTTTTCACTTACATGTGTTGCGAACTTGAACTGCGTGCAGCTGTTCAAGATCCGCAGAGATTTGTTTTCTCGCCCTCCTGGGGGAAAGTTTTGTGTGCGATGTACTCGACAGCGCATGGGCACTCTCAGTGCCGTCGTGCAAAACTTTGTGGCACTCTAGGTGCCCTGCATGCACACTGCGTGCATTCCTTTCTTCCCGAAAACTCCCACTCTCGGCTGTGCCGTGAAAAGAGTGAGAGCGCCTTTGTGACTGCACTTTACAGCTTGCCTTTTTTTTGAATATATTTCGGAATGATGTTCCTGAAATATATTGCTTGAATAGATTTGATATCTTTCTTGCAGATGTTACGGATGACCGGATCTATAAGTCTGAAGTTTTTATCGAGTAGCATTGCGGCTCTCAGAGAGCCGGCGGGAAAAATTTTGTCCCACCCTCCCAACCCTGAGTGTGTTCTGGAGGAGGAAAGCATCTGCGACTCTCAGTTGCTGCACAACTCTCAGTTGTGCGGTGTGTGTGCGTGTGTGGCATACCTGTGCCACTCTTACTTTACCTCCCGTGCTTCAGCTCTCGCTGAAAAAGAAGAGTACTGTCCGAGTGATGTTTCTCTTTGAGTATGTGAATAATCTATTCCCATACGCAAAAATATTTGAATGATTGAGAAATATATTGCTGACTTTGACTTTGCTATAATGTAATTGTACCTAGGTACCTGTCAGCCATAAGCTCATAAGCCGCTAGCCGCTAGCCACCGGCCAGCCAGGAAACCTTTGATGCAGAAGGTCGTCAGAATCATAATGATGTAGGCTGTAGGCCTGTGATACAGTTAACTGCTGACTGAACTAAAGTAACATTGCTGCTGCTGCATGGAGCAGGACCTGGCATGTGGCCTCGAGGAGTTGCTGTCGCGCAACGCCTTCATGGCACTTCTCGGTGAGAGTTCTGCGGTGCACAAGGTCCGAGTCCAGTTCAGAGTGGGTGATGTGCTCAGGGTTCAGGGCCCTCGTAGCCAAGGTCCCAGATCTCAGATCCGAGTGCTAGCTGCNCCGAGTCCAGTTCAGAGTGGGTGATGTGCTCAGGGTTCAGGGCCCTCGTAGCCAAGGTCCCAGATCTCAGATCCGAGTGCTAGCTGCTAGGCGACCAAACAAATTCTGTTGGCAGGACTTCTTGGTGTTTTTGGCACGGGGCATCCTCGAGCTGAAGGACACCCAGGGGAGAGCTGCTTTCGAGCTTTGAGATGCAGGGTGAGCCTCTTTCGAAGATTGCAGCCGGCTGGGAGACCATCGCATCTTTGAGCCGTGCCACGACGAGAAGTTCTTGTCGGCAGGCCAATGGACCCGGACAAAGCCTGAAGATGTGTTTCTCTTCACCGAATACAGCGGGCCGAAGCATTTCATTCGGGCCATCAAGGGCATCTTTCAGCAGGGCTGGTGGGCAACCGAGGTGGCCGAGATCACCAGGACAGCAGGCACCCGTGCAATCCTCCAGCCCACAGTGACTGCCCTGGATCCCCAGTTGAAGGACACCTTGGGATCCGGAGCCGATGATGAAGTTTCGGCTGTGAGCACGGCGACCTTGCAGCAGATTGTCGCGCAATTCGACGAGATCGTGAAAGGCCTGAGGGCGGTCGAGCTCGCCACGTTGGCGGCGAAGTATGAAGGGATTGCCATGGCTGTGACAAAGCATTTGATCAACTCTCCAACCTCGTCGATTGATGGGGCTCGTGTAGATTGTGCATTCAAGATGGCGCGCTATGTGTGTGGAATGCCTTCGTCCGGATCCCCAGCGCACGGCCTCATGCAGGAGTTGACTACCTGGGCTACGAAGACGAAAAGCTTAAGGGGAGTCCAAGAATGCATCGAGCTCCTGTCGGCAACTACCCGCTCGGATGTGAAGTTTGAAGAGGTGGCCAAACTGGTGCCCGCCGACATCTCAACGGTCTCACCCGAGGTTCAGGTCAAGATCCGCGCAGGAGCTCGTCGAGTCGTTGCAGGGCAGAAATCGAGGCATTTCAATACGTTTGCATATCCATTGCGAAACTGACTTGTTTAGATTTCGAAATGGTCTTGTGACTGAGCGAAATTTTCAGGTGTCGAGTCCAATGTTTATGAGTCCTGCAGCCCTTTCGCTGTGATCTTGAGTGACACAAGTGTGCCAGTTTGCCAAATCTATAGAGTTCCCAGCACAGAACCTGTGGTCCAAAGCCAGGGCCGATGGGTCCAACTCGAATTTAAAGTAAACCGAAATAAGGCTTCGACTGTTTCAAGGTAGTCTTTTAGTCCTTATTTGCATACCGGACTTCAAGAAAATAGTAGTTCTTCCTGGAAAGACCAAATAGAAGAAAGCTTTTATGATAAATAAGCTGTGTGTTTCTTAAATAATTTCCGGAACATTGAGAGGCACCTTGCCTTACTAGACTCGTTCCGAGTTAAATTCATAGATGTTGTTCTCTATTCTAGACTCCTTTGCCTTTTGTTCCGTATTTGCATACCATATAAACGTTCACTTCAGTCTTCTGGGGTCTTGATGGTTCTACTCCAGACTCCTACGTGCAAAGTCCTACTTCTGCGCTATATACCCAAGCCATTTAACATCACCAGTTCCGTGACACAACTTTTCAGCAGACACTTCTGAGCTGAGGCAGCGAAGCAGGCTATGGATTTCGTTGAGGGCTTCGACAATCAGGATATGCCAACCATTTCATCGGCAATGGAGAAGTTGAAGCGCACCCTGGCAGATGTGTCTGGGAATGGTGTGAAGCAGAGCAAGATCTTGGTTATGGAGATGCTCTTCTACGTATCCATCACGAAGGTGAGCTTCAAGCGAACTGATGAACACGTGAAGGAGTTCGCCGACCTGCTGGAGCAAACGAATGTGTTCTGCAGCAGCAACGTGCTGGAGATCACGGCCGAAGATGTGCATCCTGTGCTGCTTAAGAAGGCCAACTCCGAGCGTCAGCAGCAGATGGTGCAGGGAGGGAAGTGAACGATGGCTCATTTCAATTTTTTCCTTCGTGGCTAGCTGCCCTGGATAGACTCCACGGACCGGCTCCTGCCAGTCTGCACCTTGAGCCCAAAAGCCTTAAACTTTACTAAAGCCTAAAGTTTTGCCAAGCTTGCTTCTACTAGTCAGTGGGGCTCCCAACCCAAGACATTGACCTCATATTCTTGCCTTCTGCGCGGTTGCAAGAGTCTATGCTCGTGAGCACCAGGTGTTGTGGTCGCATGCGCTGCTTGTTGATCAAACAATAACCTGATCAGGCAAAGCAGCGCTTTTTAATCTTGTGTGTCGGTGTGGAGCCGTTGCCGCAGAACTTCTCAGACTTCAGCCATGCAGTTGATTGAGCTGTGTGGCTGTGACAGCAGGCCCAGGGAATTGCAAAATACGAGAATCGCTGAAATCCGGGAACCGTGCCGCCGGATGGCAACCAGTGGCATATTATGTGCTTTCCCACATATACATTATACATTGGCGGGGTATATGAAACTCCAATCATGCGAGGGCCTGAGTTGTGCAGACTTCCGTTTGAGCTCTGAACCTTTACGAGTCATCGATTTCGATGGCAACTCGTGATATACTTCGGCTTTCCCACATACACATTTGGGGTATATGAACTTCCAATCATGCGAAAGCCTGAATTGTTCAGACTTCCTTTTGAGCCGTGAACCTTTACCAGCCATCGCTGTCGGGATGGCAACTCGTGTTATATTTCGGCTTTCCCCACATACACATTTGGAGTATATGAAATTTTAATCATGCGAAAGCCTGAGTTGTTCAGACTTCCTTTTGAGCTCTGAACCTGTGCCAGCCATCGCTTTCGGGATGGCAACTCGTGATATGTTTCGGCTTTCCCCACATACACATTTGGGGTATATGAAATTCCACTCATGCAAGGGCCTGAGTTGTTCAGATTTCGTTTTGACCTTTGAACTCTGAACCTTTACCAGTCATCGCTTTCGGAATCGCAACTCGTGATATATTTCGGCTTTCCCCACATACACATTTGGGGTTTTTGAAATTCCAATCATGCGAAAGCCTGAGTTGTTCAGACTTCTTTCTGAACTTTTACCAGTCCTCGCTTTCGGCATTTCAGCAGCTAACGCAGCTAATGACATAGTTCGGTTTGCCCTACATACACATTTGTGGTCTGGGATTTGAAAATCCAACCGTGATATGAGACCGAGCTGTTCAGCAGATCTCCTGGAGCTCTGAACTTTTTGCGGGCAACAACAACAACAGTAGGTGGTTCGGCTTACTAGTCATAGCCGTCCTAAACTGAGATTCATGGTTATGCCCAGCCTGGAGAATGTTACACTGTTACACCTGTTACAGCTTCCTCAAATTCGGCAGTGTGCTTTCTTGCCGAGTGGTTCCTCGACTCCTAGAGTCCTAGACTTCCGATGTGAGGTGTAGAGTGTAGGGTGGTCACAGCTCTTCCAATGACATGCTCCCACAGAGACCGCCATCATCTAACCGTTTGAAGCGAATGGTTCAGAAACTCTCCTTTGCATTACGATCTCCTGTCAACGGTCTTTGTCCGCATGGTCCTATTGACCTATTGTTCAGGTTTCTAAGAACTTCTTTACTTCAAGGCCCCCTATGTGCTGGTCATCTCATATGGTATCACCACATGTGCTCTCTCATATTGTAAGGCTTCTCAAACGACAGGTGAGGGGGAAAATTCGAGTTTCAGATTCTGCTCGCCACCACAGCGCCCACCGTCACCACCGGCAATCCTTGCAACAGCCGTCACAGCGGCAGAGGTTACGGTGTTACAGAGGCCCAAACTCCGGGGCCACTCGGATTTCAGGACCGTGGCATTTCGTTCTTTTGGATTCTTGGCCAAGGGTCACCGCAAATTTGTTTACACATGCTTGCATCGAGAAAGCAGCAGTAAACTAAAGAGTATCCCAAAGACAGCAGAATTCAGGTCCGCTTCGCAAGGCCTGAAAAACGTTCAAGACTTCACCTGCTGAACAATTCACAGACCTCTGCGTTTTGATCGCACAGTTCTTGTCGAGAACCTGCCGTAGATGGCAGAAGCCGTCCGTTACAAACTTAAACCCGAAAGCCTTAAGCCTCAAGCCCCGAAAGTCTGTCCTAGATGGTACAAGCTTAAGCTTAAACCAACCCTAAACCTCGAAAGTTTGTTCTACATGCCAGAAGCATCGTTTCGAGCAGCATCGTCAGCAGCATGGGGGGTTTGAGTATTTATGGGGTTCGGGGGTATATAATACACTTCTAATGATTTAATGATAAAGAGTCTTAAAGAATAGTTTAAGTAATACGACAATCTGCTCTTGGGAAAATACATATTTTTTGTAGGAAAAATCTGCAAAAAATCTGCAAAATTTCCGCAAAAATTCTGCAAACAATCCGCAGTCCAAAATTCCATCCGCAAACATTCTGCAAATTTTCCGCAAAAATTCTGCAAACAATCCGCAGTCCAAAATTCCATCCGCAAATATTTTGCAAATTTCCCGCAAAGATTCTGCAAATAATCCGCAGTCCAAAATTCCGTCCGCAAATATTCTGCACTCGTTCTGCAAAAATAATTACTTATTAGGCAAGATATACTGTCCCAGGAGCGGGGTGTCATAATGTTAGATGTATTGGCAGTCAAACGTGCTGCTGATGCTGCTAACAGAGCGTAGAGATCATAGCTGAACTGCTGTGTTGTTGTAAAATGCTGTAGTGGCCTCTCAAAGCATTGTCTTATGATGCTCTGCTATGATTTTGTGGCTGCCGTACGCTGCTTTGCCAGTAGAGCAAGCACCGTGCCTCAAAGCAGAGCGTAGAAATCATAGCTCAACATGCTGTGTTGTTGTAACATGCTGTGGTGGCCTCTCAAAGCATTGTCTTATGATGCTCTGCTATGATTTTGTGGTTGCCGTACGCTGCTTTGCCAGTAGAGCAAGCACCGTGCCTCAAAGCAGAGCGTAGAAATCATAGCTCAACATGCTGTGTTGTTGTAACATGCTGTAGTGGCCTCTCAAAGCATTGTTTTAGGATGCTCTGCAATGATTTTGCGGCTGCCGTACGCTGCTTTGCCAGATAGTGCAAGCACCGTGCTTCAAAGCATTGTTTTGTGATGCTCTGCTATGATTTTGTGGTTGCAGCACGCTGCTTGCAAAGCAAGTGCCGTGCTGTTCGGCTTTGTCGCAAAGGCGTCGGAAAAACCCTATCATGTCACACAGTTTGTATTGGATCAACGAATATATGTAGTACTAGTTTTCCAA
>BGNK01007223.1:0-19392 GCA_003297005.1 Symbiodinium sp. clade A Y106
CATCACCCCTGGACTGCAGGAAGAGGTCCATGGAATCCAGCAAAGCATCCGAAGAAAATGAAAGGCCCTGGCAAACTTTCGCAGTAAGGCTCCACATGGAAGCCCGCCCCGCCTCCACGGAGGCCAAGCAGGTGGCCAGGACGTAGTTTGCATGGAAGCACTACCACCCAATGGTGCATCGAGGCCCACGAACTCCCACTCGAAGGGCTGCGTCTCGAAGTTGTCGGGTCCTGGGCTGTAGTTCTATACGGTATAAGGTTTAGGGGTTTGGGGTTAGGGATGCGGGGGTTAGGGATTTGGGGTTTGGGGGTTTGGGGGTTTGGGGGCTTTGGGGGGTTTGGGGGNCAAAGCATCCGAAGAAAATGAAAGGCCCTGGCAAACTTTCGCAGTAAGGCTCCACATGGAAGCCCACCCCGCCTCCACGGAGGCCAAGCAGGTGGCCAGGACGTAGTTTGCATGGAAGCGCCTCCACGTGAGCGGTGAGAGCACCTTGTTCTCTTCAAAGCAATCGATCACCGGGCAGAGGGCCAGAAAAAAGTGGCAATTGGTGACGTAGGCGGGGATGCTATTGATGGCATGGGCCTGCTTGCTACTATCCTCGTCATCTGCCCCAAAACCGTGCCGGCGCTCCAGCTGTGGGCACGAAAAATAATCGTACCAAAAGAATAGTGCCTGCGCCTGGGAACGGGATGTCCCATGATAAAGAATACAAAATAAAACAACAAAAAAGTGTTTGGTTGGCCTAGGCCTAGTCCCTTCATCACTCCTCTTCGACCCCTTCAGTTTCTGCTTCATGTTCCATCTGCACCTGGAACTCCTGCATGCGGAGCGGTTTGGCCGTTCGCACTAGGGTTTCGGTGGTGATGTCCACTGAAATGGACCCATCGCTGCTCAGCAGCCGCTTCACAACCTGGGCAGTCCAGAAGCAGGCAGAGCTGCTGAAGACTTAGCAAATCTTTTTCGTGAAAAACTAACACTGGCTACAGCTGGTAGAGTAACTCTTCCCACTCCTGCTCTTTCTGCGGCAAGTTCGCATGCATCGTGGCACTGGACTCCCTGCGATCAAGCGGCATCTTGCAAGACCTTCATCTGCTTGAAGTCGGGATCTGGATGGTGCGTGGCAACCCACTGGTGCGAAACAAAAGCTGCCTTGCCCATGCTGTGACTGAAGATGCACAGCTCACCCCGCGCCTTCAGAGCATGGGGCGCGCAGGTAACAATATCAAGTCAAACAAGACAATGAGGTGGATAGTGAAATGGAGACTAGTAGCTGCGGTAAATACCGGCAAAAGACCGAGGTGTCCGCTGCGGTAGTGTCTGAAACCAACACGTAGGGCGTCTTGGTGTTCTGAGGGCATCCCTTGGGCCCGTGAAATCATGCAAAGCCTGTAGGGCGGAAGCAGTGGCTTTCTAAGAAGGTCTCAACAGATCTGAACATTCCTAAGCTGCGTGCTCCACTTGGCTCTCCGTCAAATTGCAATCCCCCCACGGACCTTATTTCCTATGCGCAATCCGTCCTCCCAGGACCCCAAATAATTTCCACAGTTGGACCTAGTCAAATCCCAATACCATATACCACCTTGATGGCTACAATGGCCCGATCTCGTCTTTTGGCTGCTTGAGGACTGTGATTGCCACCTTGTAACGTTCAAGGAGGACGGGGATAGTATTTTAGCAGCTAGGTTCTACGGCATTCGCGAGGCAGAACTTGAACAGCGAAATGGATGCTGGAACCGATGCCTTGACAGAGTAAGGGACAATAAGCCTAACAGCCAGCAATCCGAAACCATTGTGCCGTCCGGGCACTCTTTGTGAATCCCTCTACACGACGGTCCTTCATGTTCCATTTCATGTCACTCTCTTGTTGTCCATTGTATTTTCCAGTGTCACCCATGCCGCCAGAATTGCATCCAAAAAGCAACTCAATCGCATTCTGCTTACATTGCAACCCCTTCTATACCCGTATATCAGTACTAACTATCCACACGACTGCTTGCTTTGGCCTGCAACTTCTCGTGTGGCTCGACGCTTGTCATCTGGAGAAGCACGTTTGCGGTCACGGTATACATGGGGAAGAGCATTGGAGGAGCCTCAACAGGCTGCTTGGTGCTAGGCCTAGCATATGCATAACTGATATGACTCATATGACATGCATTTGTTTACTGCTGTGTTCTCCCCTGCACGAATTTGCTCAGACGGCTTACATGCTGTTGCTGCCCTGCAAGCCGTCGATCGCACCTTTCCGAGAAGAGCCTCACGCAGAAAATCGTATACCGCTTCTCCCGCGAAGGCTACGGCTCTGGCAGCTCCTTTCTCCCCATCGTGCAGCGATGTCCCAACATCCCCACCAAAGCAAACACGCAAAAGCCAAGAACCCTGGAAATTTTGTGGCTTTGGGGTGCCAAGCCCTCAATGCCCTCCTGACCTCTTCACAATGGCAGACAATGCAAAAATCTTCGCATGTCTGGGGTGCTCAACATTCACGAAAGACTGATCTTATATTATGGATTTAGAGCAACCGTAACCCCTAGTGGCCCTAGTACAGTGCTGCCGGACGAACCCCTCCAAACGCATGATGTGTGGGCTTCGGAATAACGAGTATGCGAAGACACTGGCATCAGCTACGCAACCCCAAGGAAGTCGTCCTTCTACCCTACTACTATTCCTCCGCCTGCCGCCACCCACCGCTACTTCTTCTGGTATTGATGCCCAGCAGCTTCTGCTTCATGTGGCAGCGATTGTGCATAGAGCTCCAAGGGCGTGGGAGATGTGCGGGAGCCACAGCAGGCCATGAGCTCGAATCGCAATAGCTCGCGCTGGCAAGCACAACCATGAAACCAAACTCCTACGAGTGAGACCTGGAAAACTGTATCATCAGCCCGGACAGCAGCGGTTGGGCCTGCAGGCTTGTGTTTGAGGTCCATATACTATGAACTGCGTCTGGGAGAGGGTACGTTTGAAGGGCTTCGGGGAATCACATAAGGGTCAAGGTTTACGAATCGTAGCTACCGCTGCCAGAATAGCGCTGACATGCTCAAGTCTTACTGTTGTAGTCCTCGCCAATCGGGCTTCCCTACTGGCGCATAATCAAAGACCTCACGACCTGAAAGCCTTGGGAACAAATTCGACATCTCTGGCAGGAATTACAGCAGGAACTCGCACCGACTTGCCATGATATCACGTTGAAGATCCTCGCAGCTTTTGATCGCAAGCTGCTATTGCACACCTGTACAAAGCTATCTTGCCTGAAATCATCATTGCCGCATCTTGCGAGGCATTCTTCACGGAATCATATTAAGCAAGATTATAGAAGGAATGCATGTGATTCCAGCTTTCTAACTTGTTATTAAAATTCTTTGATTTTCGTGCAGCTGATCAGAATTTCTGTTTATTTTCAAGTAGAGCAGATCCATAATTTTGTTAAAGGTATGTTCATAAGATATTATATTACACAGATTTCCTACATCATTTTAAAATGAAACCTATCAAAATCAAACTCGAAATTCTACAGAGAAAATTCTCATTATCTTTGGAAGAAGACCTATTAATATCTAAAAGTCTTTCCATATCTATCGAATAAAGAAAACATGATGGAGAATGAAAGCATAAATAAACGGCGATATCGGAATAGAAGTTTCTATTCATTAAAACATAAAATCCTAGCGTGTCTTCTGATGTGTATATATATATATTTGAATATGATATTGAAGAAGAAATACTCAGAATATAGACATTAAGGAACCAGAATCCGACATGTCAAGATTAAGCCTGAAGGTGCGAGATTGTACTGTACTCCCATCTTTCGAATAATGTCTCAAAGGGCATGAAGGAACTTGTGGCGGGATGCGGGTTTTGAACTATTGTTCGGCTGGACTGTGCAGTGCTCCGCAAGTGTTCTGCGAGCTGCTCTATTATGTACAAACACAGCAACCAACCGTTCCCGCAGCTTGCATCTCACAATTTGATGCTGATGATGTTCTTTGTGATGACAATGCCTTTGTGCTGTTCCCCGGCCTGACACAACAGAAGAGGACAAGCTGGCTGGCTCACCGATGCAACAAGCCGCATGAAAAAGCTCAGTTCTGCTTGGTTGTGAAGTTTGGCGCGACCTTCAGGAGGCTCTGCTTGAAGAGCAGGTCCACGGCAGCTTGCTTAACCTGCCCCAAAACCAAAGCACAGGTGCAGAAGCACGACGGGCCGCGCCTCCTTATCCGAAACATTTTTCTCCACATCGATGCTGCCAACAGCCTGGTCAACCGAAGCGAGCGCATCACAACCGATTTCCGCGCAAGAAATCTTTGCGGTCATGATGGTGAAGAACGTGCAAGCCAAGGTTGCATTCTGCCTTCGTATTCATGCCACGGACAACGCTGACCAGGTAAGTCTTGTTGCTGGTCTGTGACCAGGGCCAAGGAAAACGGCGAACATGATGGCCAAGGCACAGTTTCTGCTCCGTCCGGTACCTTGACCAGTGCCTTCGAGCCCTTCGTCGACTTCTTCTCCTGCAGTTTCACACACCAACAAAACCTTTCCGGGGTGTCCTGGTATTCAATCAAAACTGACCGCCTCAATGCTGGAGCGAATCCAGCCGTTGAGCTCCACTGCAGCTTCATGCGTCACCACGCTGTACCCCTGATTCGAAGATCGCAGCTCACGATCAGAAGTGGATCCGACAAGCCAAACAACATGCACTCACCTTGGCCGCCCATGCTTTGGCTCCTTCTGAACGATCTGGCGATGGAGGCCTGACTCCGTGCTCGAGACCCGGGCTGCCCCGGCAAGACGTTGAAGCCGAGCACGGTGGCCTTTCAGCTTCGAGGTCCGTTGGGCGATCTCTTTCGCGAGTCCTTCCAGCTGTCCCACCACGACGTTCAGAAGCAAGACTTCAAATCGAGCTGCCTCTGCTGTCTTTCCGCCACAGGCAACATGGATGCCGCGAAACTTTCCTTCGATGCGCAATTGGAAGCGTGTGGACAGACAACCCACCGGGTCCGCACACACTCATGGTCAAGATTCGGATCCCCACGAGTAGCGAACAAGCCGGAACTGGACAGCCTCTTCTGCCAATATGTTGCATTTTCCGCCGGTTTAGCCAAGTGCGCACCTGGCCAATCTCGAGGGTTGGTTTGGCTTCGCCAGAGCCATCCTGACAGAAAGAAGCAACTTCGGCTGCAATTTCTGATTCATCGACAACGCTGGCGACTCTAGTCTCTACGGGGGCCAAGTGGCCTCCGCCGGCATCAAGAACTTCGCTGGCAGGTCCTTCAGAGGTATCCTGGCATCCTGTCGACAAAAAACAGTGACAAGAACAACAACATACAAAACAGTGCCAAGCAGAGACATGGAAGGACAAGAAGGGCGAGACAAACAGAGACAGGGAGCCACTACAACGGGAGGCTCGGATTGTTTTCCGAAAGGAGGAGAACGAAGTCTTATTCATAGAAACAGCGCTCCCCGACCCCTCCGTAACAGAGGCCGTAGGCCGTAGATAGCCCAGACGAGACAGCGGCAGAACTGAGGAGAACGAGATGCACTGGGTGACACGTCCGCAACTTTGGAGCTCCTGCCCATCTACAACGCTGACATAGACCGCATTGGGCTGCACTGCAGAAACGAAGCCGATGATCCATTTCGCAGGATTGTAATTCTCCCGCCTCTGAACAACAACGGATGCCAAAAACAGGTTTGTGTGCTGGAAAAACCGGACAGGGGCGTCATGCTTAAGCTTGCGGCAGCTGCTCAATCTTTTCCTCCATGTTCCGACGTCTTGCTTCCAACTCCTGCAGCATCTTACACGCCATTCGGTGGCGTTGAGAGAATTGGGGTCCCGTTTGAGCTGTCCACTTCAGGACACCAATCACACGGCCTATGTTGGGCGGTCCCTCGTCTTCCGACGGCAAAGAGACTGGCACATCACATCCGAAACACCGACATCTATGACTTTCTACAAGGAAGTCTCAACTTCTACAACAAAAAGCTCGTTGCGCATCAACCGATGCGAAGAACACGCAGATTCGAGCAACAATAGCTGGGGACTCCTGCTGGCATCTAAGCTTAGCTAACAGACGTATGCATACACACATACATACTTGCTCGTTTACTTACTTGGTTACCTACGCACTGGCTTAGTTACTATCTTCTGCTTGCTGACTTACTTACTCTTCTGTATTCACAAGATCACAGATGTACAAGCTTTTCTTGCACTCGGACTCGACAGAGTCAGGCGTGGGCAGGACTTGGCGACGATCCGTACGAATGCAGCTCGACAGAGGCCTAATTAGCTTCCCTAGTTCCGGGTAGGCCTCAGTTGACTCAAGCAAAGGCAAACCAACCATCTTACATCTCACAGCGTGCATCTTGTAGGTGCAACGCGCCCTCACTCGGTCGCATGTCCACCCCCACAATGGCAAATTTGGTACAAGCTCCTACAGAGCGATTCACGGCTGATCTGCACGGTTCGCTTGGTAACAACTGTCAACAACAAGGGACGTGCCGGCTTCCATATGCTGTGGGTACACTGTAACGGAGGTGGCATCTCGCTTTGCCGGTGAACCCCGCGCTGTTACACACAATTCCTCATGGAAAGGTCAATACTGTCTTAAGACCTTCCAGCGCCGAGTTGGGCTCCACTCAGGCAGGAATCAGATACCCTCAACCTTGGCCTTCCACGTACCATACAAGACGAAAACTCGTATTACAGCTATGCTGCTTAGTCACAAATTTTCAGAATTGATGACTGCATGAGCGCGCTTCTCGCCTGAAGCTTCGGTTCGGAGATGACCTGCTGCCTGGCTTACACCACTCCCCCGCGGGCCTTGCATCTCAGCGCCTCTTCGTTTGGCGTTAGCATGGAAACACGGCCGGCACCGATTTCCCGAACACGTAGGCGTCCGCCTTTGGACGATTGAGTGACCTGGACAGGATCTCCCGAAGTGCTTGACAAGAACTGCACTTCACGGCCATTGCCCACCCCTTGTCGAGGCATAGTGAATGAGGTGCGCGCGATGCTTCTGACACCATTGGTTGAAGCATCGGCATGAGGCGTGATGTGCTCCACAGGCAGGAAAGCTTCTTGACCGCCTTTCATCCGCTTGATCTCAGTTGTCATTGAGCCGCACAGGCGACTACATCGAAAGATTAGATAGAATGTGGCCTTGAAGCCGCAGGAAGCACCCCTGCGGTCGGAAACGCGTGGGCTTGGCAAGGAAGAAATTGCTGTCCTGCGCCAGCAGCATCATGTTGCGCTGGGGTGGCTTGGATGTCGGCAGATTAAATGATTTAGCACTTCCTGCTCCAGCTTGACGTCAAGCTCGAGCCTGCCACTCAGCCATTCTGAAGTTTGACAGCAGGAACAGTCACGCTCGGTGCTCACACTTGTGCCATGATGCGGTCGTGCTGTCCGCCCGTTCTAAGTTCCGTGCAGTTCTTTCTCCAACGAGGTGTCTGGCACTGAGGAGGTGCGCCCTCCTGGGCATCTGGAATTTGGATCCAAGCAACCAGGGCCAGGGTTTAGCGCCCTGTGCTGCCTTTCCGGCCTCCAGCTTGCCATCGACGTCCTGTTTTGGGAGGAGCTTGCGCTGTTGGCTTCTGGCGGCCCGGAGGTGGACCACCAGCGAAATAGATACAGCCATCACTTGCGGCCTGCACAGAAGTGGACTTTAGATGTTGTGAAACATGAATCGACCTGCTAGGATGAAAACTTGACAGCACACCTGTGGATGGCCAGCTCCCCAGCCCCAGTCTTCAGCTTTGGGTGGCAGCACAGAGGCTGCATTAGTGCGCTCTCTTTTCCCTGTCGTGACCATCTCCTTCTGCTCGTCCGTCGCATGACCCACTGTGGTAAAAGCAGGTTTCGCAGGTTCCACGCCGTCAACGAGCATGCCAGCTTCCACAAGTCTGTCATCTTCGGCCTGCATGACATGCTGAGGCTACGATGGTAGTGCCGGCTGCTGGGTGAAGACAATCGCAGCACCACCAAATTTCGGAAATAACTATCCGTATCGCAAGCTGGAGCTTGATGCTTTCCCAGGCAGCTACAGATGTCGAATGCTTGTCTTTGTTCGCGGCCCTGGGTTTCGTACCGATGAGGTCTTGGCTTGGTGGTTCTTCCGACCGTTTCCGATGTTAGCCGAAGCTTTACGAGAGTGTCTGCTGGTCTGCTGCGAGGCAGGGACAAAAACCATGATCGACAGGCAACTGCCTTACGACATCTGCCTCCTTATAGGCTAGCATTGCACTCCGTCGAGTCTAGAATGGGGGCGCGATCTACGGCGCATACTTGACGTGCTTTCTTTCATAGCTCGCTTGCAGCTATCAGCTATCAGTGCCGAAGCAATCTTTTGGACTACATGCAGGAGGCAAGAGGAACTTGTCGTGCTGCGAAGGAGAGAAGAAGTAAGTAGCAGCAGCAGTTATGGTGGATGGAGGAAATCTTGCATCGTCCAGATACTGCCTCATGGCGTAGCAGTAGCAGCAGCAGCAGCAGGAGCAGGAGCCGCAGCAGCAGCAGCAGGAGCAGGAGCCGCAGCAGCAGCAGTAGTAGCAGTTGTAGACTGGCAATGGTAGTGGTAATAGGAACAGTCATAGGGCTACGAATAGCAATAGTACCTAACCATTTCAATAGTAATAGATTCAGGAGTGATATGCTTGTATATCTGGGAGTTCAACAATATCAGCACTAAAAATCGGAAACGAGCATGGGTACATGCGAAGTCTTTCTGTCTATGAGCCCATGATCGGTGCAACCTCTTGCACTTGTTGGGGTTGAGCTGCGCGAGCCCGATGCGTCTGATTCTGCGCGTCTCACAGCTTGCTAACCAATCCCTGCCTTCTTTGCCCTGGATCTCCATACCTGACGCTTGGCCTTCTGTAACTTTTGTGGCTGCGCATGTTGGGAATCTGCACCTTTAGGCAGGGAACCAGTGTTCTTGGTCTTCGTGCTTTGGATCGTGAAACAACTGAGTTGAGCACCTGCTTCGTCCCTTTGAGAAGCTTGCAAAGCGCTGCTCTCCAAATCCGTCCCATTGGCCTCGGCATGATCTGGCAATGCCTGTGGTGAGGAAACTGTTACTGCTGGGCTAATGCTGATGCAAGCATGCGCACTCAATCGAATTGGTCGACCCGAGCCTAATGAAATGTAACCAGAGGCGGGCAAGTGACAGAGGTAGCTTGCACTGCCTCAGTTTCCTGGCACACCCCACCCCTTTTGCGAAGGGAGGGAGTGAGGGAGGTGGGGGCGGTTGACCCGCCCCACGAGGGCCTGCCCACTGCTGTATCCCGTCCTATAAACCTAGAACCACTGATTCGCGGCGGTCTAAATCCGGCACTTTCGGATTTTCTGCCTCTCCGTGATAAGGCAACACGACATCGAACATACATACCTACGTATATACGTACATACATACGTACATACATTCCCAGACCCATGTCGGGACCACCCCCCACTGTCACCATAAATAAACCCCGCGACACCCGAAAATACGTGGGGATCATAGTGACCCTCCCCAGCACGACCCACTATTAAAGGCGGGGAGTCTGGCATCCTTTCCCTTGCCACGCGCCCCCGCATGCTGCAATTATTTGTACTCTCAGGAAAACAACCTCGCCCCCAAGCCGAAGCATAAATCCCTCAAAGGGGTGTGCAGCCTCCCCCATTGCCGAAAAGCTGCCCAAAGCCTCGACATAGATCCACCAGTCTGAATAAATAATTAATGCTTTGCCGCTGAGCACTCAGACGATTCGTGATTGTTGAGCTGGTGGAAGGGTGATGGGATAGTAAAACCCTGAGCTGATCTCTAGGACCGGGTGATGATCAACTCCAAAAACAGCCGAGAACCGACACATGCAATTCTCTTGGGGCTCCGCTGAAACTACCGCGGATGGCTGCAGTCCGTCGCTGAGAAACCTCAGGATGGTAAGGGCTTCTAACAAAGTGAAGCCCTTGAGCTGAATCAGCTAAATTAAGATTTCCAAGATCCTGGCTCTTTCGCGGGGCCATCCATCTGGGCAGTTCTGGTTGCCGGTGGTTCGTCTGACTCGTCCCCGTTGCTTTCGATGATATTGCTTCCAACTCCAGGTGAAGCGGGCTCCTCTTCCTTCACGAAGGGTCTAACTTCGGTATGGTCACCTTCATGCAGGGTTTCTGTGGCGACATCCTCGCAATCTGCCATGCTGTACTGTTCCACATGCTCCTCTGCTTCGGGCTCCCTCAAGTCATTCGGAAGCCTGTCGAAAATTGCATTCTGGCTGGCTTCCTCTTTAGGCCCTGCCAGGATAGGCTGGCTGTCACTTGGCACAGAATAAGCATCTGTCTGCTCGTGTCTGTCGATCTTGTTCAGCTGCCCGGCATCGTCACCGATGTAAGCATCAGCTGGAATGAACCTGCTACAGTGGGTTGGCACATGTTCCTACGCAAATCTGAGTAGCAGGGTCTCAGCACATGCCTCGGCTCGAGAACTTCGGGTCTTCTCTGCTCTGGCTCTGGCTCGGTCTGACCCATCTGTGAAAGTCCACTTCGTACCAGAATCCTCCAGATGCCTCCGGCAGCACGGCATGAATGTCGCGATCCGCTGCCGTCACTGTTGGACTGACATGGACTGACAAGGGCAGCTGCCCGTGGGCCTCTCTGTGCTCTGTCCCAGTACATGAGAATGAGCACGGACACAATCCCGCCAAGGCCCAGAAGCACCTTCACTGTACGAATTGCCGATCAAGTATCAGCCAGCAGACCACGAGCACGAAGCACACACAAGTTCTTGGTGCCCCCGCCTTCCATCCAATAATGGACCTGTCTTCAGTCCTCCATTCCAACCAGACCTGCTGCTAAGCGAGACGTGGTAAGTGGGCAAGGCCGAACAAGTGCTCTGCCGTCTCACCTCCACTTGCTCTGCCGACACCTACCGGGTAGCACGTGAAAAGCCAATGTGAAGGAAGCCTGAGAGTCTTGCTGCTACCAACCAAAGTAGCCTTGCCTCTGGTAAGCCCATACGATGTCGAAGCTCCGCGGCAACAGGCAGAATATCACGCGACGTGCCCTGGCCAATGTGGAGCAGTAGCCAGCATCATGATCGACAGAAGCGCAGCAACGCCCCATGGCACTCTCAGCAACCCGAAAACAAAGCCTGTCTGGCTCGCCAGCCAGCGGTTGCCGTGAGTATGATTTCAGATTCGTGGAAAGCTAGAATCACAGACACATACAAACCAAGACGACCAAAATTCTCGAACCCGGCCTGACAGCATGCGTTTAGGCGTCAAGATATCCCCCCGGACTGGATGCACAAGCGAGACAGCCTGGCAAGCACATGCACTGCAGCAGTCAATGCCTTCTTGGCTTCCATCAACTGCCCCTGCCATCATCAACAAATGCTTTCGAACACGGTTTTCTGCATTCCCCGAGGGCCTTCTGCATGAGCTGAACCGCCACATGGAAAACCTGCATGCCCTCGCCGCCGCTGCCTATCCAGACGAGCTGCACGAGAGGTCACCAGCATGATGTCACTATTTGTGCCGGGACGGTCTTGGTAAAACCAAGCTGGCCTTGCCCATGTTGGCCATGTTCTGGCGCCCTCTGGCTCACTTGCCAATTTGTATTTGGCCGATTGGGTGGCAGCCCTGCAGAAGCGGGACCATAAGATCCATAGGCCACGTTTTGTGGCCAGTCCTTCGTGTTGGGTGTTGACCTGGTGGGATCCACCATTTGCGCAAAGACCGGTTGCTGAAAAGGCTCACCAGCCAATGGTCTTGCAAAGCCTCGCGCAAGCGGCGAGCCGAAAGCAGATCATTCCACTGCCCGACTGCGGCCTTGGCTTGAATCGACAGAACCAGGCTGCCTGGAGTCGGATCATGAAAGGTGATTTCCAGCGTGCTCTGCAGTTGTCCATATGCCTGCCCAAGGTTGTCAGCAGTCCGGGCGCAGAAACGCCTTTCGACGGGGAACTGCCACATTATGATGCATCACGCAAGCCATCGCAGGCTTCACGAAGTTGTAAGCTGAGGCTTCATCCAGGAATTTGGCCGAAGGCCCCGGTTGCCCCGACATTGCCCGGTGCAAACCTTTGCCCGTTGCCGAAGGGGCTCTGCCTTAGGTGCTGGCGGTCAAAGACAACAGAAAAATTGAGGCTGTGAAACTTGGGCTGCAACGCAGCAGTGGGCCAGGCCACCGCAAGCAGAGCAAGTGTCCATTTCATCTTTACATCCAGGGCATGCCTGTGCAAGCCTGGAGTGTCTGAGGCTCACAGCAGCCAGCTCGACAAGCTCAACTCAGCACCAGATGCTGCAGTGGCCAAGGTTGGCTAAGTGAAACGTGCTCTAATGTGCTCTGCCGTGGACAGGCAAACAATGAGCCGACTTTTTCCACCACTCTGTTGCTGGGCAGCCGCGCGCTGTTTGGCGCGGCCGCATCTCGCGGTGTCTTTTGGTGAGACGTTGTCCTGACTCGATGCGAGGCGCTTGCAGGCCTGGCGCAAGGGCTCCACTGGCGGGGCCGAAGCAGCTCTTCTCGAGAAGGAGCCAATCTTGCAGAGCCTCAGCGCCCGCCTCGTTTCTTCCGAAGGCGCAGTTGTATGCGGCACGCCTGTCTTTCTGTCGATGTAGATGTCGAAAACCTCGTCCGAGCTGCACCACATATGCTCACACCTAATGCAAGATCTGTGGCAGCCTCGTGGTCTCTGGTATGTGCTTCATCATCAGAATTGTCTTCCACTACTTTGTGCTCCTGACGTAGAGGTGGTGACCGGTACATGAGCTGCTTGCCGGCCTTAGCAATTGCATGCAAAAGGACGGGATGTCTTTGAAGCCAGTGCCAGCTCACTGCACAAAAGGAGTCTCAGAATCAAGCCTTCTTGAAGATTGGCTTCTGCGCGCGTTGCAGCGATTGCTTCAATCGGAACTCTTGCTTTTCTGGTTGTTCCTTCAGTCGGCTCTCGCGCACCTTGGCTTCTCGCAGCGGCAGCAGCACCACCACCACATCACCACGTGCAACCAGTTTGGACAAAGAGGTTGAGCTAAGCCCAAAGCTCGCTCACGCCGATCGCTCTCTTTGATCTTCTCCAGTCGCATTACCAGCTCTTCATCCTTCATCACATGCTCATGATGCAATAATGCACTGATGGTCACACCATGCAATCACCTGACAAGGGTGCATGCGACAGCGGAGTCCTGCTGATAAGCCTCATCAAGACCTTGAATTAACTCCTCAATCCGCGATTCGATGGCCCCAAGCATCTGCAGCGTATCTGACTGCTGCTGGTCTCTTGCCAGATTGCACCGAGAGTACACCTCATGCACCTACCAGGCACGGTGCGCACAACGCGAAGGCAAGCGGCAAGGGGGCAAAAGCGGCAGTTGCCTTCTTTGCCAAGCTACTCAATTTCTTGTCCTCGACAGAAACAGGTGGGCGTGAGGAAAACAGCAGCAACGGAAACGCTAGATTGGATTGTCCCAAAAATTCCAAGGCCGTGCAACTTGAAAGGCTCCTGTGTTGCGGTGCTCGCTTTCTCCGCATGGCGTTGCTTTATCTCTTCGCCCCTGCGCTGCTCCTCGCGGCCATGCGCTGGGTCCCTTCTCGTCAAGACGTAAGCCTTGGACATGTTTGTACACCGGGGTCGGGCCTGCTTGATACTTTGATCCAACTGCTTTATTTGATCCTTCAGCTGCTGCACCTGCAAGCTTCATCCAAGAAGGCACTGCAAATCCTCATGCTGGAGTGCTCCAATATCGAGAAAAATCACGCTTGTGCACTAGCACGGGCCAGCAATGGAGTTTCCCATCGGAAGGCAGCGACTGCTGCAGAGTTCATGATTACGTTATATTCAACCCTATTGGGAATCTGATACCACGCGCTGAGGCGAGAGACTGCGCAGCAGAAGCATGCAGAGGCGTACGGCAAGTGGTCGTGGAGTCTGTCAACTTGCCGTCAAGTCAGCGCCGTTTGAAACACATGCCTGCGAAGGAATACCTGCTGACCATCTGTACACGTTGAGCTTGTGCAATCCGCATGTGCCACAGCACATTGACATGCCAGTGCAAGAAGCCTTGTGGCCCATGTCCTTCTTCATGGCTTCAAAGCTATTCCGAATCTCGTCCAGCTGCTGCTCGGCTTCCTTTATCACCCAGGCTTCTGCAAACTCAGAAGCCCAAACACCCAGCGCCCTTCGCTGCCGGCCTGAGAGCTCTGGATGAGGAAGAGATTTAGCTCTTCCAGATCTGTGAAACTGTCCATGAGTTGTTGGGGCTCCTGCAGCCGACCCCTCCTTTCATGTCGGGGAAGCAGTGCCAGGTTTCGGGCCCCTCCTTGAAGAAGAGCTCAGGCTCTTCCTCTGAAGAGATAGCAACGTACCTGGCAGGAGCTGTCTGCATCATCCCAATCCGACGACGATTTGCAAACCTTCTAACCGCTTTGGGTAGCTGAATCTATTCATCGGCAGCTGAGTCTAGCACTCCGCATCGACTTTCCTCTCTTCCTCCTTTTCAGTCAGCAAAGAACGTCATCCCAATTCACCACATGCTGAAGCACTTCCTTGCCTCTCTCCGTTTTTGGAGGCGCTTGCGGCGACCGTCCCTCTCTCGCTGCCGCTGCTGCAACTCCTCCTGGGCGAAAAAGGGAGTTCAAGTTTCCCCTCCCTCTCCTCTTCGCAAGCAAGCAACTGGGGACGGGAGGCTCCTTGGCCCCCTGGCAGGGGCCTAGTCTCTCTACCGCCGCGTCAGATTCAAGTTTGAAGCTTTGGCCTCATCTTCTCTTCGTCGTTGCTTCCTGCCGCGCTTCTTCGAAGCTTCGACCTCTCACGAGGAAAGACATCCAGACGCTGCAGACGCAGCCGCCTGCTCTGCTTGCAGCTTTATGCTTCAGCTGGTCTCTGCAAATTCCGCTAAATCACTCGACAAAGTGATTTATGATTCGGCGAAAACCTCAGAGCTGCACGGAACCGAACCCAAACACATTTGGGAAGGAATTAATGCTTTTAAAAAGCGATCCGCTCTCACAGGCTACGCAGGCTTTATCAATCACAGCGTTCGAGGTCGTGAGCAGAGGACGTCAGTCCAATCCGCACAAGAGATCAGACAACGGGCAGGCCGAGAAAAGGGGTTCGAAAACGGGAAGGAGCCAAACAGGCTGGACCTTGAATGCAACACAGGTTGGAGTGGCAAACACAAGACAACAAGTGGAAAGTGGCTGGAAGTGTTTGGCCGCCCTTTGCGCATGCTTTCCTGTTTCGCGATCATCTTTTCCGCAACGGCTCTTGAGAACGTGTATCTCTTTGCTGAACTTCGAAAGCATTTTCCGCATCGTTCTTTCTGACTGTATCTATGTTGTAATTGAAACCCTGTTTGCTCGTCAGGCTCGAGGAAAAGCTCATTTTGTCCCGCAGCCGGGGGAATCTCTGTCGCTCGTCGTGTGTACGAGGTAGTCACCGCAATCCGTGCGTTTAACATCACATCTTGCTTTAGCATCTGCAAGCACGGAGTCAGGTTGACAATTCCAACGTAAGCACAGGCGCCAGCAAGCCCCCGTCCCGCTACTACCTCTACTTAGGCCTAGGCCCGCGTCCTCCCGACATTTCCGCTCGATGTGCCCTGCACGATTCAAACGGCGGCCTCAGCATCCTCCTGGGCAAACTTTTCGAAGAGTTTCTGTTCTTCGTGCGCGAGATATTCCATGAAGGGGGCCAGGCGCTCCTTCTTCCACCTCGACGGAAAGCTGCAGATTATCCCCCGCCCAGCTAGAGCCAAGGGAGAGCCTTTCCGCTCGTTCTTTCTTCCTTTGCTCTTTCTTGCGCTTCCTCAATAAAAGGCAGATCCGTCAATTGTGCCCTAGTAATTTGTTTTTTTGCTTGGAAGCTGGGGCCCGAGCTGCTCCTCTTTCCATTCTGGCGGAGTAATTTTCTCCAAGAACATCTTGTACTTTTCGCACTCCACCCTCACCTATGCAAGGCTTACACAAAGGGGACTTGCAAGTCTTCGTTTCCCTCTCGGCCTCCTTCAGCTTGCTCGTCTCGCTTTGTACGGTAGCGATCTGTTGTTTCAGGCTTTTGATTCTCCCAAGTTTGTCCTGCTTGACCTTTGCATGCATTTCGCCATCTTTCGTAGAGGAAGAAGCTTTGGCGATTCTTTCCTGCAACTCAGCTCTCAGCAAGCATTCCCATTTTTGAATCCCATACACTCAACCAACTTCCAGCAGATCCTGGAGGTACTCTTCGAATTTCTTGGTGTCCTCGTCCAGAATTTGCTGGGGAATTGTCAAAGCATCTTCCTTCGCCTTTGCCATGGCATCCAAACGCACCTTGGGCTACTTTGGTTACATACATGGACAGCTGCATGGCTCATGGAACCCGAAGCAGCGCACCATGAACTCAGATTCCAACAATCTCCTCCCTCTTGTTGTCGCACGCCATGTGCACGAGGAAAACCTCACGCTTCTTCTGCACATAGGTCCTGACATCTTTCTCACCTGCATGGGAAGGCGATCTCACGTACGTGGCATGCTAGATTAAAACTCAGATAAACTTAAGAAAAAAGCCGACACTCTCCAAACCGACTGCCAGCCGACTCTTGCGCAGGGTCTCGACAAGTCCAATGGCTGGCTTCGTGGCCATTGTCCTGAATTGAAAAAACTGCCCGCGGTTGGCGCACTCGACGTGGCCCGAAACCAAAGCTTCAGCCGCATACGTCAAGAAAGTGTTATCTGGCTGTTCTTCTTCCATGACCTGACATATTAGGTCAGCAGTAGTGGCTAAAATGCAAAAACACGTGGGCCACTCGGGCACCTTCCGCTTCGCAGCTGCGAGCATTTCTTTGGCTGCCCGAGGCAGAGGCCTCATTCATGCTCTTCGCTTGATGAGGTATACGTTGCTGTGTCTTTAGCCGTCCATCTCACGCCTGAGCGTCTCACGCCATAGGAAGTTCAGGGTCGCTAATCTTGGAGATCGCAGCATAGCTGGATGAGCAGGTAGGCTTCTCCCACACCTTCAACTTGCGCTCCTGTGCAAAGCAGACATTGAAAAGCCTGAAAGCTGTGAAGAAATCTCGAAGTTAACGGAGCCTGCAAGCGCTCGTCAGACCTTTCGGCCGGTGGCTCTTGCATCCAGAAGCATTCCAGCTCAGGAGGCAAGCCTCAGGCCAAAGAGCCAAAGACTTCTGTTGCATGTCCAGGATCTGCACTGTCTGAGCTCCCATCTGAACGGATTTGTCGTCAGCTCGCCGGCCACACGGGTCATGATCTCAGAACCCGGCAAGCAGGCGAGCACCAACAGAAGCGAAACCTGGACCTAGACTGGAATCCTTCGTTCTAGCCTCATACCCAGCAGTGACACCAAATGCGTTGCAGGCAACCGTGTTTCTTTTGAGATTGAGGCGCGGACCTAAAATGTGATGCCACGTGCTGCATCGCCGAGTCTTGACATGACGTGGTGACACTCATGCATTTTCTGAGCCACAGAGACAACAGCACAACAAGAGCTTGTGTAAACATGTACCCAGCGATGCATATGCAATGCAGGCACATACCTACACATGCATACGTGCACCATCGTGCACCACACACGCATACAAAACAAACAAACAAACAAACAAACCAACCAACCAACCAACAAACAAACAAACAAACACACACACACACACAGACACTGAGACAGTCTCGCATTTCACATCAGCGGTTCCCAACTTCTTCGTCGCGTTGGGGCGGGAGGTGCTGGATGCGTTTGTAGCCATCGGCAGTTGTAGTATACATGTCAATGGCTTCCCAGCATATTTGTAGTTGCCAAGTGTCCTCGAAAACATGCAGGGTTGCAGAGTGTAGTTGGCCCAGAGTAGCCTAGTGGCACTGATTCAGCGATGCAGTGATAACACGGGCTGCAAACTATGATTAAGGCACCTTTACTTTTTTTATGTATCCACTGCAAGCATTCACTGAATCCAATCCACAGCCAAGCTCGCATTACACAGGAATACGCAAGCACATCTCTGCGCCGGCCCTCAAAGTGGACCCTCCGAAGGACGACAGACCTTTTCACTCCGTTGGTCCAGCGTTTGCATATCTTGCCGGGTCGCAGGCTCATGCCTCCCTTTGCTTTGTTGCGGGAGGAATTTCAGAGGCATTCGGCGACAATGTTGGCATCATTCGTACCGTCGGTGGGGATATATCGAAAACCGACTGTGGCAATGTTGGCAGCTCTGGCAGAGCAGACTGCACCGGAGGCTGCGGGAACGGTGGCAAATGCGCTGCCGAAAGCTGTAGATGCACTTCCGAGGATTGCCTGTCTAAGAGAATGCCACACACGGCCGTGGCGAAGCTCCACAACCAAATCTTCATTTGCTCCTGCTTCATGGATGCAACAGGAAAACCACATCACATGTTGCGCAGTGCATGCCTGCCTGAATCAGCGAGCCGCACAGGCTGTGAACTGCCGGCACTAGAAGTGCCCAGAGCCGAAATCCAGATATATCACATGAGTTCGTCGGACGGACACAAACGAGGCCCCTTTGCATTCTGGCACTACCGTACAGATCAGGATAGGTTGAGACAAACAAGCTTGGCTTGGCTTGGGCCAGCTTTCGTGTGATGGACCGGTCCAGGTAGCAAGCCGAGCCCACCTGAACGGAAAAGCAGGATGCAGCATGAAGCCCTGGCTTCTTTTGTCCCTGGCCTCTCTCAGTTTTTCGTCCCGGGCTTGTTCAACTGGCACTTTTTGGGCAATGGTCCCACAGGTCATGCCCTTTTTTTGCAAGAGGAGTGTACATTTTCGCAGCAATGGCCATACGTGATGCCGCTTCAGTATTCTCAAGCTGTACGGCGCACAGCGCAGTGCAGAAAAAGTTCTTCTTGGATGGATTTAAACTTCTATTTAATAATAAGATGCGTCGCGGAGTTTTCGAATCAGGCGAGGGGTCATGGTGCAGCTGCTGCTTGCGCGTATCGTGTCCACGGTTGCTGGCAATACTACACAGAAACAAACAAAACGTCTTGCGAAACAAACACTACAGGCAACTCACTGTTTCTCGCACATGTCAACCCTTGTGAATGGTCGGAAAGTCGTTTGGCCGTACCACTACCCTGCATCGGCTGCTCAAAGAAGCAAATTCCTGCCAGCAGCGTCACAATGCTTCCTTGCCTATAATTTGTTGGCGCAGCCTTTACATGAGTCGTGACAAGAGCCTCAGGATGTCAGTGCATGTGCTTCATTTTGGCCCCCTCGACGCGGCGTTTGCACATCTCACCCGGGTCGCTTCCTATGCTGACGAGCCCGTCCTTAAAGACAAAGTTTAAACATACGACCCTTTCGCACAAAGTCGGAGTTCCAGGTGTTTGATGTACTTCTATTCAAAAAGAACGCATCCGACCATGTGCAGCATTCTACCATCCTCGGCCTTTGCTGTACATGGCTGAGAGGGTGGCCAACC
>BGNK01007224.1:0-19680 GCA_003297005.1 Symbiodinium sp. clade A Y106
GTGGGGAGGGGGGGGGGGCCGTCCATGCGAATGCGACTTGGGTTTTCTTTTTGTTTTGTTGACCTTCTTCTAATCGAATTGGTGTTCATTTCAAGATACTTGTTGCTTGGCTTTCCACACGTCGGCCATGCAAAAACCTCGCGTTTTTGCAACTTTCCAGACAAAAACTTCGAAACTGACGCTAAAATTGAACTTACAAAAAGCACGAAAAGCATGGTATTTGCGACACTTTCGCAAAAACACTACCAAAAAACAAGAACGAAGAACATTGGAAAACGAAAACACCGACACATCGTGTTGTTGACGAAAACCTCGCAAAATACAGGGTTTTCCTGATTTCGACCAAAAAAACCTCCCAAAANTACCAAAAAACAAGAACGAAGAACATTGGAAAACGAAAACACCGACACATCGTGTTGTTGACGAAAACCTCGCAAAATACAGGGTTTTCCTGATTTCGACCAAAAAAACCTCCCAAAAAATAAAGGACACACCCCGCGCGGCGGCAGACGCACGTGCTACCTTCTTCTTGTTCTTGTTCGTTCTTGTTCTTGTTCTTGTTCTTGCTCTTGCTCTTGCTCTTGCTCTGGCTCTGGCTCTGGCTCTGGCTCTGGCTCTGGCTCTGGCTCTGGCTCTGGCTCTGGCTCTGGCTCTGGCTCTTGCTCTTGCTCTTGCTCTTGCTCTTGCTCTTGTTGTTTGATGCTGCTGCAGCTGCTTCAGCCGCTGCAGCTGCTAGATGTGTTGTGATTTTGCCGAGATTCCCGGGAAATCGCGAAAGCTCCAGCATCCGTGTGGTGGCAGGCCGTGTCGCCTTGGCTGGAGAACATGCGCCAGAAACAGGAAGCCCCACCCCTGATTCAGCCAGGGCGCTGATCTTCAGACAGTGCAGCCCTCCAAACAACAGCGACAATGCGAAGGTGTGAAGGCGTGAAGACATGAATGAATGAAGCCGGTGGCCGCGGGCGCCTCCACCGGAACCGTCAGCTGCCCGCCTGGCGAGCCTCGGCCAAAGCTGCGGCGGCCGCGGCGGCTTCCGCAGCCTTTCGGAGCTCGACTTCCCAGGGCCCCCGGCCATCGCAAGGCCCCATCGCTGGACGGCAAGGCTCTGAGGGGCCCGGCCGTGCTGCAGCAGCAAAGGGGTCGCCCTGACTCCGCGGTCAGCAAAGCCTCGCAGATCGAGACAAGAACTCGTCCCGCTGAGCTCTGTCGTTCTCATCGTCCTCATGAAAGCAAGGGAGCAGTGCAGACCGTGGAGGCCGGCACTAAGTCGCGCCAACTCAGGAAACTCAACGCCAGATCCAAAGGCACTCCGTATTTCCTGAGCAGACCGCAGAAGGAAACCGAACATGCACTGTCGTACCGACGGCATGTCTCATGTGTAAGCTCTCAGAATCCTGCGGACCCTTTGGATCTCGGCCTTCAGATCACGCTACACAGCGGCCAACACGGCTCAACAGAAGCTAAAGGCGTGCGGCGTGGCCCATGGGCTTCCGCATGCAGCCAAGTTTCGGTTCAACCAGTGACGGCATGTGTCTTCATGTTGTCCGGAGTGCAGACGACGGCGCGGTTCACACTGCAACGAATACCCCTACACCCTGGAAACATGTTGCAAAATCAATCAATCAATCAATCTCATGTCCAACCGTCCAACCACCCATGCGATGCGAGCTGCTGCGAAAGGCAACCGCCATGCCCAAACATGCTTCCGTTAGGTCCGAGAGCTGATGCGTGAGGTCCGACTGCTGCTTGCACCACAACTTGCGACGCATGTGACATCCAAAGTCAAACGCTTTTGCCACGTTGCACGATGATTCAAAGTCAAATGCTTCTTTCATCGGCGGTTCAGCAGCTTCTCCTTGCAACAAGTGAGGATGAACCGGCCCCTGCTCAAGAAACTCACCATTGCTACAAGCATGCACGCCATCCCATACCAGCGAAGAGGAATGCTTGCCCAAGCTTTATGGTAGCGGGCAGCGGTATCCCGTCCTGTGAGGCTTCCAGGTCGTGAAGCACTCGAGCCACCTCCTCAAGCATCAGCTCGTCCTTGAGAGATGCGCTGACTTTGCGTCTTGCTGGGGCAGGGCACATCCCTGGCCTCGCTGTTTCGGATCGCTTCCTGAAGCGAACTCTGAGAAAACACGAGGCACTGGGCACTCGAGACTCGAGGCGGCACAAAGCGCCTGCTCCAGGTCTGGCTGGCGGCCAATGTTTGCCAACATCTCCTTCCATCGCATGCCAATCCCGATGCTTGCCGCTGAGCTACAGGGATTTTAGGAAGCAGGCCTCAGCAGCTGCATCAGTCACGACTGTGGGTGGTTCATCGGCCATGGCGATTCGGGTCTCTCTTTGAGGTTCAGGCCTCTGACGCGCGTCCCCTGCTGCTGTGCCACTGTTGGCATATGCACTGGCTGCATGAACCTGACCTGCCCTGGGCATTGATTCCGCTGCGGGCTTCGTGCGGACGGCCTCGACAGTATGCCTCCGAAGCCCATGAGCCTCAGAAGTGGGAGGCGGTGCCGGAAGCCCAAGATCCTCTGCCACATCAGCACGTACCTCTTGTGATGCCGGATCCGCAACGGTCTCCCCCCATCCCAGCCAGCTATCTAACCAACCATGCATCGCAGCTGGGTCTGGCGTCTGTGCTTGTTGAGTCAACGGCTTTGAAGGAGCACTTTCTTCTGGCTTCACTCGTGCAGCTGCAACCGATGTCTCAGCAGCTCCGATTTCGCTGTCCGGCTCCGTTTCTTTGTGCGGTCGGTTCAAGTCCCATTGTGCTTCGCCCGTCAGCACATTCAGCTGAAAGTGCTGTCCAGACGGATCCGTGAACTCCTTCCAAGCCAACGCACTGTCCAAACCAGGCGGCGCAGGAGTCCTCGCAATCGACGGAAAACGCCAGCAATGGGGTCATTGAGTCATTGCATGCTCAACTTGACAGCAACACAAGACATCGAGCTTGTCCTGCTTTTAAGTGCAGCTGAGACAGGTCTGCAGGGCAGCAGCAGTGCGACTGCCCATTGCGGCCACTTCATTGGGCCTCGGCACAGGGGCGACAATGCCAAGGGATGACACCTATAGGCCCGTAGGTGCTCAACGCAGCCTCTTTGGACAAGAGAAAAGACACCTTCTTTGCATCATTCGCTTCCGGAAGCCGGCCGTTGCCATACAAATGAAACAACCCTGCAAGGAGAAAGCTCGAAATGCACACGAGGCAAATTCGCCAGGAACCTGCCCTGCATGGGTCGAGGCTGGGTCAAACGAGTGTAAGCAGCAGTTGCCCTGAAAGTGCTCCTGACGAAAGCGACCTGCTCTGCCATCAACAACAGCTAGGCTCTCTTTCAGACCTTCTGAGGATCCGGCTGCGGCCGCCGACTACTCGCGTTCGGCAGCAGTCTTGAGCTGAAGGAATTATCGGAAGTCTGTGCTCACAAACCGCAAGAGTTCTCAATGTTAAATCGAAAATCGTTTCAGATCTCCGCTCGAGCTACGAAGCCAGTCCTGCCGACGAAAGCTAGAAAGCAGCCACAGATGGTACAAGCGTTTAGTCGACAAGGTTGTTTATGTTTGGGGATTGACAAGTGCATCTAAGGGTTTGTGGATCGGGAAGTGTAGGTACCTTGAAGAGGCTTCTTATGTAATTGGCAGCAACGCGGTTGCAGCCACTACTGGACAAGTGTAGTTTGGTTTGCCTGGGTCTCTTCCAGAGTCTCCATTTACTCCACGTGTATTTTGCCTTGAGGTGGTTGTACGCAGACTTGTACACTTAAACGGTACGAATTAGTACTAACGGTGTCGTAACCGGTGCATCGCGAGTAACTTCTGCGTTCACATAGAATAGCAATAGATTTGTTGTCGATTGGCTTGCGTGGTTTGTGTTGGTGGGGCGGTAGGGACAAGTTTTCGACGATGCTAAAAACCCATGCTCAACGACATCATGTGGCTCATGTACCACGAGCGGGGTTCTGCCTGCAAAAGAGAACGGGGTTGCAGAAGTCATTATCGAAGTTGTTGCCGTTGTTGTTGGAGGTTGTGCCCTGTTAGTGGTGGTGGTGCTGTTGTTGGGGGTGTTCTACGGGTTCGCAGGTACACGCCCTGCATACGACCTACCTACCTTCCTACATACGTACATATATGCATAACATACGTAACATACTTTCTTCCCTCGCCGCCAAAGATCCGCGTTGCGAACCAGGTGGCCCTATGTCGGCATCTCAGGGATGCATGCTGGTACGTAAGCATGCATGCATGCGTCTACATACATGCACCCATACATACATACATACATACATACATGCGTCCATCCATCCATCCATACATACATGCATGCATGCATGCATACATGCATGCATACATGCATACATGCATACGTGCATACGTGCATACGTACATACATATCACGTAGAAGACCTGAAACTGCAACCAGACCAACACCATCCTACATCCTCACCTCCAGTTGGAATGGATTGTCAAACACCTTGCCTGCACGCATAATCCTAAGGGGAAACACGACACAAAGGTAGCTGGCAAGCGTGCCAAGCTCCTGCTTTTTGCGCCGGAAAGCTGCCTTGGTCTTGACAGCAAGGAGGAGATTGCTACCGACTTTCTCGCGGCCCCAAGACCTCCGACAGAACATCGTGACCATCACAACCATCGTGCCGGCCCGGCACACACCATGGCCATAGAAAACCGAAGCACAGATATGCGCAGTCGCGAGAAGTTGTTGTTGCCCTGTTTATCACATGCACCGCCCGGAGTGTTCCACAGTCCCGGTTGGCTCGAGCTCATGCCACATCCCAGTTTTGCATTGCTTCGGCAAATCTCGATTGTCAGAAATCGAGTCACACTGCAGAGTCAAGGGCGTTCACCCCCTCGATCAGCAAGCCTTGTGGATCCTCTCGCTCCTCAGACTTCCCACGGACGCACAGAAGGTGTGCATGGTGAGCTCCACTGATATCAAAGCCATGTGCACCACCATGATGGGAGATTGGCGCATCCTCTGCACCCCAGATTGAAAGCAAAAACCACTCCTTCCACCGACACGTATCAGCTTTTGCTAGGTTTATCTGCATATGTTACATGGGTGATCATGGGTGCTCCTGCACACTGGAAAATCCTCAAATCTGATCGAGCGGCTGCCTGCTTCGGAAAGGCATCTTTGCAGACTTGCAAGGCATGCTGTATTTGGGAAGGTCCCAGCAAACTTTCGCCCATAGTCCACAGAAGTGCCTCAGACGTTCGGAGGTGACCTATCTCACCTAAGCTTACAAGCTGACTCGGCCTCCGTGTCCATTCCAGGATTGGAGACCTCATAACAGTTCAATAGGCTGAGGTCTAGTCATTGCCTGCTCTTGCTACCACAGCCTGCCCAAGATCTCCGTCTGGCATATCTATTTCGAGATGTAGCCCGCCCAGCCAATCGAGGAGATCTTCACAAGCTTGGCCATACGATGCAGAGAACCGAGCAGCCTGAACACCGAAGGAAGCAAGCCGCAAAGCCAAACCAGTTGCTATACTTTTACTGGTGCAACCCTTTCTGTCAACGAAACACAGGACATGGAGCCCGTGCAACCAGAGAGGCACTTTGGGCTGACTGGTCCAGGGGATCGTTCCACTGCCACGGCTCCAGCACCAAACGTTCGAAAGGCGGCCTAGCAGCCGCCAAACTGTGACTGCAGCTACGAGCATGTGGCAGTGGACGGGCAAGTGTAAGCCTGCGAAGGGTTTGTCCAAGACGTAGTACACGATGTTGGACTGGCACCTATGCATTCCGCAAGTGCATCAAGTGCCCGAAACTCCGAAGTCAATGGGCTACGCAACCCGCCTTGCCTGCTGGGAATGCATGCGGGAGGATGCAGACTGCAAGGGTGCGAAGTCGTAAGGTGGCTCCATCTCTCGGTCGCAGTAAGCCTTGGAAGCAGGCAAGCAAGGGCCGTTCTGGTGCTCTTCCAGGCCTTGAGGCAAGTCACCCGCAAAGAGATGGTCTCGCCCAAAGGCGCTGTCAAAGACTGCCACCTGCTGGTGGCCGGTTCCTTCGTCTTGGCCGCCCTCCTTGCCCTCGTTTTCGAAATAGGCAAGTCCACGACGACGTGACGCTGGCCTGACAAGAGCTTTGCCTGGAGCTTCGCGGCACCTCCCGACACCAGCAAGTGGACTCAAGCCTTAAGCAGATTCGACACATGCACGACGGATGTGCCTTGCCCTACCGCTGTACTACCGCGCCTGGCAGCGGCTCTTCGAGGCCGAGACGCTGAAAGCTCGGCGCCGGCAACCTGGCGCAGAGGCGCCCGCCGGACGCTCCCAGCAGCGCGACGCTCTGACCTCCCAACTGGAAGCCGGAAAGTGCCAGGTGGTTAGGAAAGAAACACGGAGCCTCCTTGACCAACACTCAGGCCACAGATCTTTCTCTGGGAAGCTGAGTCGACGAACCACTGGTGCCCCAGTGACTCCAGAGGAACATTTTCCAGAAGATAGGCCACGCGCTGAAGCTGTAGAGCCGACACCAGCTCGTCCTCATTTCAACAACCCTCCCAGTACCCGCACATGCGTAGCCGTACACGCAGTAGCCCTGCCTCGAAGGCATAACATGATTGCCTCAGGGTCAAAGGTGCCCTGTAATGATTGCAAAACGGGTGGCCACTGCTTGCTTGGGCAAGCCCTCCACAGGCAGAAGAACAGATAGCTTGCGGGTGAGCCAGGCCTCACGAAGATCCAGCATCTTGTCTTGCTGCACTAGCCGTAACCCTGAAATACAGCGAGTATCCCTTTCCATCAAAACCCCCCGCATGCCCTATCATCGGTTCCACCTGAACAAAGTGACAAGTGCCATGGGTACTTGCAGTCCAGGCTTTGAGCAAACTAGCTGCAGCTGCATCTCGAGCTGTGCCTTGCTCGCAAGTTCTTCGAATCGCGCTGTGACCGCAACCTGGCTGCCGCGAGTTACCGCGACATGGCCCAGCGAAGTCGGAGCTAGCTGGGATGCCGGCATCCACCAAAACTCTGAAACCCTTCGATGGTCGACGCCTTAACCCTAAACCGAAACCTTCTGCCTTTAATCTGGCACTGCTTCTTTGCTCCAGTTTCCCCGTCCAACGCGATCATTCATGAACACCAGCCGACATCCGAGGACAAGACCAAGTACGGAAGCCTTGTAATAACGTCAGACCCGAGGAATGCGGAAAGCTGAACCACGGCTTCGGAGAACAGAGGTGCCAGTCTGGAAGGGCCAGGCGCAGCAGCAAAATCAGCAACCACGATTCAACACTCCAACACTACATACTGAACCTTCGATGTGCTGTGCTGGCTCTGGCTCTTCCATATGCGATGTGCCAGACGAAGCTGTGCTCAAGGTGAGTCAAGCAACTTGACTGCAGAACGCATGGCAGGGGCGAGGGCGAGGATGGGCGAGGGCAAGAGCAAGGGCAGGGGGACCAAGAGCCACTCGAAGGGGGCCACTCTTGCCAGGTAGCAAGAAATAGTGAGACTGCAAGCCACAGGACCCGTTAGCATGCCACCTTCACGCATTTTGCCCTGGTGAAGGCAACGGCTGCGAGCCGGGTGCTTAGCTAAGGCTTCTTGGCGCTGCGCGCCGAAGCTTCCAATGGATTACCAGTGTCATCACCCATCACTTTGGTGACGATGCAAAGCACTAGCACTATCAACACCAAAGGCACTGCAAAGCTTGAGACAACACGAAGTGCGGGGTTGCTCTGACACAACATAGCACTCTTCCTGCAGTCCTTGGTGGGCCTTTAGCTACCGCAACGCGACCTTTGCGCGATCTTCGACAAGGTCAGCAAGGCCAGAACTCGAAATGATTGCACCTTTGCCCCCGAAACTGTCTAAGGCTATGGCATCTCGGGGTCGGTTTGGCTAAGCGACTGAGGAAAAGGTGTATACAAGCTCCTTCGGCTTCCCGCTGGGGAAAATCCAAGAATCAAGCACGTGGGCTTGCGCTTACCACATGCTGCCTGCTCTTTGCACATGCGGCTTTGGATGTAAACAAATCCCGAATCTTGGCTTTTAGCTGCTTCTGAGAGTTCTTCTGCAATCAGGAACCATACCCTGTGCCCGTCCAAAGCCGGCATCCGGAATTGTCTCATGCGCAGAACTCGGACGTACCTCAACCGGCATGTCCACAGCTCACCATGAATAAAACAGCTCAAACGGATGTGCCAGCGGCGGAGGCGTAGACGATCTTAGGCTGGCGCTTATGGGGCCCACGCCTTGCTGGGAATCAGGCTGGGCGAGCCTTGAGCGAACGGTTTGCTGGGGATGCCCCGCACGACACGGGGAGCTGGGAGGGGGAGGAGCCGGGAGCCTCCACTGGGCTCGGGCAGTTCAGGAAGCGAGGTCACCGAATCACCTTGGCCAGACTATACGCCCACAGCAGGAGACGGATCCAAGACATTCTGAGACTCCTGCGATGGGGGAGTGAGGTCAGTGTCCTGCAGCGCAGGCAACCCAAATTTTGCCAATACTGCTGAAATCTGCTGACAATATGCCATTCTGGAGGCAACAGAAGCTCTGCGGGAGGTGTCTGTCCGATTTCAACCGGGTAGACCGTGCATTGATCTTGCAAAGAGCTTCTCACGGTCTGGGCTCCAGGCCAGTCCCTTTCAAGATCCGGCTCGCCCCTGCCCCCACCCAGGAACTGGCGTGTTTGGGCATGTCGTCAGCACATGTCGTCCCAGGCACACAGATTCACCGTGGTGACATGTTGTGACCGACGAGCCGGACCTTACTGCGCAACACGCTATCTTGTCCCAACGATTTGAATGTTGCAGCGCACCTCTCCTCAGCAAACTTGGCAAGAGTGTACACCAAAACATCCGGTGACGGCAGCAGGGCACCTGGGGCCAGTTGGTTCATGTGACACTAGAAGTGTCCATCTCAGAGAGCCAGGGTTATCACAATGCGCCCCGGATAGGTCGCACCATTTCCGGACCTGCAAGAGCACGAAGCGGGACTGCAAAGCTTCGAAGGTCCGTGAGGCCTGGTCCGCCACCTTTGGGCTCTTGGAGTACGACTCCGGGGACGCCTTTCTCGACAAAGCATGACAAAACGAGAGCGCAAGCTTTCTCACAACTGGCTTTCGTACAGCAGCTGCCGCCCCGGCCACGAACAACACAGCCAATTTTCCAGCGGAAACACGTGCCTCGTAACGTCGTAAGGCGAGTACGCGCATTTACGCTGCCTTGCTATAGGTTCTTGCCTCCCGCTCCTCCTCCTCTTCTTCACGCGCCTGCATGAGGGCCCGTTTCAGCATCTTTCAGACACGAAGTGTCGAATGCAGGCCTTGCGTTCTGCTTCTTCCTTGGCAGCTTCATCCATCCTTCGGGATGTAAGCGCCCAGAATAGTCAAACCGAACAGTGCTGTAAGTCGCCGACTCTCCATCATCTCCTGGCTCCTCCTCCTGCAGATCCAGGATGATTCGCCAAAGCGGAAGCAGCCAGCTTCTTGCGGCGATCCGAAACCTAGCCTGCTCGCCGGTCTGCTCCGTCTCCTCCTGCCGCAATCGCTCCTGCCACCTCTCAACCTGATCGCAACACTATGACACCACCGTCGTTCGCATGCTGGTTGCCTGAAACTAACTTCTTGAACAAGGTGTGCTATGTTTCAGGTCTTCAAGCTAAATTGAAAGACTTATATAGTCTCTAGGGCTGCGACCATCTTGTCTCCACACATGAGTCGCAGAGCAGCAAGAACCATGGGCAAATCCTGCAGCGTTTCCGCAACGCATCACATGACCACTCACAAAGGGAGCACTGACCACAGATCGATTACCGCTCCAACGACGACTTAGCATAAAATCGTCAGACCGCCGACAGAGGCCACACTTCACTGCAGGCATGTCACATCATGCAGTTCGGGTGCCTCACACGGTGCTGGCTTGGCTGCATTCCAGCAGTGGGTGAGGCCGAGAAGCAAGAACCCAAAGGTGCCAGCTAGCTTCGACTACCAATCTGAACGAGGATCCTCAAGATGTATTGCAGCGAGGATGTGTTCATGACACAATGGGTTCCCACCGCATACTTCCAGGAACTTCAGGATCTGAAGATCGATGGAGGAAGAGGAGGGCCAACGGCTCCATCTCCGCATGCATTTTGAGTGTGCTTGGCCACAAGCTGCTTGCTCCAGGGTTTCTCGCAGTGCACACATCAAGACACGACAGGAGTCAGACGATTTGAGATCGGTGGCAGCCGGCTTTTCAAGAGACAAACGACCGACGCCTCAACAAGACGGCTGAAAGCCGCACGCAAGGTCTTCGTCCCCGCTGTCTGCTTGTCTTTGTCTGCCCCCTCCAAAGGTGTTGTGTGGATTGGGAAAACACGAACTCCGCCTGGTCTTTGAGTGTCACGCTTCTTCAAACGATGATTGGCGACCCATACTTCGGACTTCCACCAGGTCAGGTGACATATCACGTTTGCTACCGGCAGCTTGACCGTCGAACTAAGCTCTCTCCCAGACTCGGCCTCATGACGGTTGAAACTGCAAAAACACTTCAGATGACTGCCTGGCGAAGTCATGCACCACTGTCGGAAGCCGCGACGAGATACCGAAAAGTACCATAATCCTTCGCCCAGATCTGCTCGCACAAAACCCTCAGGTACTGGCACTGCCAGTGTCACCGCAGACGATATTCGGACCTCGACCAGCTCGGAAAAGCTGCCGTGCTTATCACATAACAACTCAGATGCTTAGCTTTGCACCCTCCACCATGTGAAGACCCAGCTTCTGGTCCTCGGCTCCCGCTGGAATGCTTGTCGAAGAGGTTCCATGTCGTCTCGAGCAGGAAACTGACCTTTTTACGGCCTGCTGCTGGAGAGCTGGTGAGACCCTACTCTGCCCCTGCCAGTACTCCGGATGCCCATCGTTTCGATGACTCGAGCAACTCGGACCTGCTCACTTGGCCGCAGCGCTAAGAGAAGACAACTTCCACAAAGCAACATCTCAGTTGGGCCGGAGCGGGAGCACCTCCGCATGCAGGATTTCTTTGGTGGATTTGCCGCACCTGGCTGTTGGATGACAAGGCGAACAGTCCCAATCCCCCAAAAAGCCTTCTGAATTTCTCTCCAAGAAGTTGTAGCACCCAAAAAACGCACAGCAGCTTGCCGAGGCTGAGCCCTAAAAAAACAACGTCGCTTAGAAGTTAGAAGCGACAAGCGACCATTGCCAGGTACAAAGCACCTCGAAAGCGCCGGACCTGGACCGCCTTGCATCGCCTGGCTGCCTGGCTCAGCACACATTTCTTTCACACATCAACACCATCCTGTGCAACTGCAACTGAGGTATGCGGATATCTGCGGACTCGGACCGCGGGCGTGGTTAGCAAACACTTCGGCGCCAGTTTCGTACGGACTTGCGGATGGTATGCGAAGAACAGTCCTTGACACGGCTGGGTTTGCCGAACGAGGTACTGGACTCTCACCCGTGAAGCGATCTACTGAAGCTTCAGAGAGTTTCGGCACCCAGTAGTGCCGAAAACCGAGAAAATGTCGCACATACTCTGTCTCTTGATGGTGTTGGGCCAATCCCTCGGCTCCAAGCGCGCGAACAGGCTCTGCTTTCCACTTCTCATATGTACTTAGTTCATCCCGAACTCAATTTTCTAAGTGACATGGTACACGTGCGCCGGACGAGGCCACAACCACTAGGACAGCCTCTGCCTCCTCAAGAGTTCCCGCACAGCGATCTGCAGAGAGGGAGCGAGACAAACTACCCTTGGACCTGTCGCCGTCAAGGGTCAATTCATGTCAATTCGAAGTGAAACAAAACCTACCATGCTGCTAATTGGGGTCGGCACACGGAAAGCAATCATAGGGCATAAACTTCAGGACGTCACCAATCTGTCACCATGCATTGCTAACTTGATTCCTCTTGCGGTACGATGTCCATCAACTCGTTGTGGGGCTCGCTTGCAAATCGGGGCCTGCTCTTCGCCTCTGCATCTTCTTCGCTGTCTAAACGCTTGCAAGGTGCGGGTGGCACCAACGGTTTTACCATCTTCGGCGTCTTGCGAGGCTTTGCAAGGACAGATCCCGACACAGGGGAAGAGACGCCATCATCGCCTGCAACTAGACGTGAGTTTCAAGACTGCGCAGAGATCGCGACCACTGACACAAAGTTCCAAAGAAAAATCTGAGACACGGGAGCATCAAGCAGTCAAGGCTCTGTTTATCAAGAGCTCGTTCATAGCCACAGCGCTAGTACTGCTGATGCAACTGGCTTGGCTTAAGGTTCGGCCAAAGCAGACTCCGTTCTTCTTGGAATTCGGAGACGTCATTGGAGAGGGCAGCGGAGAAGGATCCCCGTCAAGTGCAAAAGATGTCCAAGATCCATTGCTGTCTATTCTCTCGCCACCGACGCACAGAGTAGGAGATGATTGCACCAAGGGCTTGACCATTCTTTTGGCACTCGACTTCCCCAACTTTCCCGACTCGCACCTGTGCTCTGCGAATATGCACGTCGCCCAGTCTCTGCCGGCTGCGATAGAAGCAAAGTAATGGTCATCACCTCAGCTTCCTACTCAGCTGGCCAGTGAACGAGCCAAAGAAAGGCGATGACCTGCGCGTATGTGGAACCCTTGACACCTGCAAGCAACAGCTTGTCGAATTATCGGAGAAAGCTTCATTGCGGCCGCGGTACTACCGGCCAGTAGCTCCTGCATGGCAGCACCACTGGTGGTGCTATGGCAGCTAGCTTCACTCGCAGACCTTGAAAGTCGCAGGGAGCCATGGCTGGCTAACGATCTCCAGGACTGCCACGAGGCAGTGTCATCAAAATCTGGCGGCCCTTGATAGACCTCCCTGTCCCTGTCATCCGAGCCCATCTTTCTGACAAGACGACGAGTCCGCCCATCCGCTTGCACGAGCGCGAAGATGCAGGTCTCCTGCAGGTCTCGGTTCTGCGCTTTCTCCCCTGTCGCTGCACCGCTTGCGCCGCATGTGCCGCGCAGCCACCAGCGGACGGAGCCTCTGGCATCTGCGGCCTCTTTGGCATCTTGCAGAGCCTGAGCCGATGTGCGCGGAGCTAGCCGTGAGTCTGCTCCAGTTTTGTCATCGTACGAGGCGTCGGAGATATCAATCTGTAGTGCATGGCATGTCTGACTTCGCCCTCCAGCCGGGTCGGCTTCCATCCCAGTGCCTTGGAAGATTGAGTTCACGCTTCATGCTGAAGGATTCGTCAACAGGGGATACAACAGGTTCGGTAGACATGGTGAGCAAGGGACTACGCTTTGAGCCTTGGCCTGCAGTCGTCCATTCCTTCGCCCGACGATAAGACGACCAAGACTCTAGCACAAAGGATGTTCGTGAGAGGAATCGTTTTGATTCCAGGTTAAGCCCTCTGAGGAAAGCAATGGGGGCCCCGGTCTCAGGCAAAGGCCGCTGCGCGACTGCCTAGGCACATTCCCATCCCTTCCTCGAGCCAAGACCCTAGCCAAAAGCAGCTTGAGTTCGATATAGCTCTAAGACTCTGTACTCTATGCTGTTCTCTCTAGCACGCGACAAAACAAGCCGACAGGCACCTTCCGATGGCTCAAAGGACGGTGAGCATTAGTGACCTCGGCTGCCGGGTTGCACGACTCACAGTCTGGCATGCCTGGAGCGTACTTACCGAACCCTAAGAACGGGAGAAAGCCCAAAACTCGAAAAGGCAAAGAATTGCAGCCGCCAAGGGCAAAAACACAACGCAACTGCACGGGTCTTCTGAAACCGCTGTGCGCGTTACCGTTCGTCAGTGTGTTGCGCTTTTGATTGCCGACTGTTGGTTGGCGCCTCTCTTTGGCGCCTTCCACGAAGAAAAGAGGAGGAGCCAAAAGGCAAAGCAAGGCGACATAAACGCGGGCACCCAGAAGCCGCATTTTTGTGCTTTCCTTTGCGACAGACAGGCGCAAACAAAACCACAAGAACAAAGGTGCCAAAAGACAATCCTGGTGCATAAGTTGTCTTTTCATCGGCTTTTGGGATGCAGTGATTCCAAAGCATGTCGCTTGTTTCCACAGTGTGCTGGGAATCGCCTTTATCCGGATGGCTTCTTTCCGCTGTTTGAAGACATTCAACACCCCAAGACCAGCTAAGCAGCTAGTGACTAGTGCCGACGACTTAGCGGAAGACATCGCGTGCACATGGTTGCATTCGTTGACCGCTCCTTGCCCTTAATTACAGTAAAGCCATGGGACACACTTGCATTTGCTTCGGCATCAACGTGGCTTTGCCTACCTCCTCAGCGCTCCTCGGCCCCCGTTGCCCACAGTCCGCTGGAAGCCTCAACTCAAAGAATAAATCTGAAACAAAGGTGCTGGGGCCGGGATATGCCATCCCTGCTCTCCCCCCAGCCCCCCTGCGAAAGCATCCCCGCGATTCACCACATTACATCATGACCACTCAAACCAAAGCAACGGTATCTGACCACAGAAACCGACAAGGGCTGGTGTTGGCAGGATGCTGCCCGAAGAAAGGCCATGTAATTAGCTTTGTAAGCACATGCAGGAACAGCAGACTGCCAGTGGGAAAGCGTGCGAAGATGCAAAGCTTGTTCGTCCATGTCGAAAGTTCCTCTGGCCGACGCGGCTCAGTGTTCTGAGATGTTCTGAGACATTCTGAGTTCTGGCTCGTTCGGTCTTGATCTTCCCAATCCGGCACAGCGGTCACATTACTTCTGAGCGCAGGGCTGTGGGTGCAGGAGATGCGTGCATGAACCCATGGCGAGTTCGGCGGACATCGCAAGCTGTGTGTGCTGAGGTGCCCAGACTGGCCGACATGCAGAAGCTTCGCAGCAAGGGTGCTCACGGCGACATCACTTGAGACAATATGGCTGCAGGCTTCTCACGGGTGCCACTCAGCTCGAGTCCAGCCGTTGGACTCCGTCACCTTTGTCGAAAGACGGTCTGCCACCTCGGCAAGCAACCACTGTCTCGAGGGATACTCACCTCACGCAGTAAATCCTCTTGCATAAACACGACGTAAATGCAGCCTTGCTCTAGTCAAATCCTTTACCAAAGAGAGATGCGGAGCGAGTTAAGGCAAGAACCCATGACCCGTGGGAAGATCTCCATGTCTGTGCCTGCGCATGCAACAAAGGAGGCTTGTATGCCGTTTGAGGACTTCCAACGGCACGTCCATAGCAACTGAGACCAGCACCGGTGTCGTGCAAGTCGAGGCCTTCATTCGTCTTGAAGACTTGACAAATGCGGGCGCTTGTCTGGCACATGGTCAGGCTTCCAGGGAATTTGTCAGCGCCTGTTCCGTCCGGATCCAGTTCTTCTTTCACCTTTGCGCAAACACGCGAAATACACGACGAACATGCGATCTGCTGAGCTTGCTGAAGACACCCCTGAACAGTCTTGGGAGCGTTGCGCGTCGCACAGCTGCCATGAACCGTCG
The DNA here is from genome assembly GCA_003297005.1 of Symbiodinium sp. clade A Y106. Classification (NCBI taxonomy): domain Eukaryota; class Dinophyceae; order Suessiales; family Symbiodiniaceae; genus Symbiodinium; species Symbiodinium sp. clade A. Next base: position 15,382 of record BGNK01007224.1, read on the forward strand.
GCTTTCAGGCTCCGGTACTGTTCCAGCCTTGAAGATAGAAATCCAGTGCAGCAAGAAAACAGGCCTTCACGCCCCAAGTCTCAACAACTTTTTCCTTGGCTGGTTTCCATGGGACCACTGCTGGATCGTTTCTGGCCATGGTCACCTGGCAAGCAGCCACGTTCGGGCATGAGCACAATTCTTGTTTGACGAAACATACTCCACAGCGGTGGTGCCTCACCAAACTTGCGCTGAAGGCCGGAGCCAATGCCGAGAAACTTCGTGTTCCCTGGCCTTGGTCAACGAACGTCTTGTGGAAGGATCTTGCGGCCCTTTGTACAGGGAGCCGACTGCTGGCATAAGGCTAGAATTCGCCGGTGAAGCTCCTGTATCGCGCGGCAGTTCTGCTACGTGCACCATGGGCGCAAAGCGGTGACGCCAGGCTGTAGGAGCATGTCCTCGACCAGCTCCCGTTGCCTCGTACCACAAGCTGTTATGCAATTTCGGCGGATTGGGAGTTGTGCGGGTTTTCCCCGGCCCGATCGCAGGAGATGATGTCTCTGAGATTCGAACTCTTTCGGCAACTCTTCCGCTTCGAGAAGCTGCTGAGTGGCATCCTCGGCAATACCACGTCTGAGATGAAGCGACTGAAACCCGTCCAGGAGCCGTGCACTGTAGTACTCACGGCCCTTCGAGCCTCCGAATGTCCAGTCTGCTGGTGCATTTGTTGGAGCTGCTGCAAGAGTCTCTGAGGCCCGATCCAGTGTAGACAAAATAGCCTCTCGGTGCGACACCTAATGACAACAGGAGGATGCAAGACGGACTGTGCTGACAAATCTACTGTTTTCATTACCAGCGCGCTGTTGCTGTTCAAGCGCTTGATCGCTCAGTTCCTGGCAGAGCTCCATCAGGCCTTCAGCACTCGGCCTTCCACCAAGCGGCGCCGCCGTGATAAAGACCTGCTAAGGCTGCTAGGGCTGCTAAGGCAAAAGTATGGCCGCGGCCAGATCTTAAACAACTGCGACTTCACTTCCGATGCAAGGGATCGTGATAGACGAGTACGATTGAGTACGCGTAGCATCATCACGACATTGACGGTGAAGCAGACTTTGCAGCCGAGGCGCGGCATTGTCGACGCAGTGTCGAGCAAAGTGGGAGAGCCACGCAGCATTGTATGCAGACCTTGCTTGCAAGCTGTCTCCACCAAACTCTCTACCATTTTCCTCAGTCACACAATTCGGCCATTCTCTCACAAAGCACAGGCGCCGACTGCACACTGGATGCATACCGATCGCAGTAGTTGTTCGTCGTGCCATCCTGCAGCGTTCATGAGGTTGGCCTCTGTGTATGGCACATCGGACCACACTGCGCTGAGGCAAGATAGATGCAGCTGTTCGTTCGCCTACTTCGCATTGTTCTTGCTGTTGCCATCATTGTCAATTCACGTAAGGGCCTGCCTGGATGACACCGGAAGATTGGGGCCGAAGGCGGAGAAGTGTTGGAGGGGACGACAGGGCGTTGCTTCGACGCGAGTGCCGCGATGTCCATGAATAGGTGCGGCTACATGAGCCCACCCTGGATTCTATGCAGGCTATCTTGGTTTAGAAGGAGTGGGGAAGCGACACAGAAGGCTCTGCCCTGTCCCTGTCGGTGATCAGATTTCGGAAGGGCTTGCTTCGACCTGCCGGGGTTGAGAGAGTAGGGCTCCTGACCCTGACACTGTGCAGCAAGAAGCCTGTTGCAGACGCCCGGTTAAGCACGTCCAATGATCGCCGCACGATGACCTGACTTTTCAATGCACTGCTATCGTCACAAGAACGACAGATGCTGCTGTCTCGCACAGCTCCGTGTCCCTTCACTTCTGGAGATATTACACTTCTCGACGACGTGGACATCATTACCCCTCTAGAGATCTTCAAGCACCTGGCCTCCCAAGGTGGAATCTCGTTCTCCACCTCAGTCAGCCAACATCTCACACTGCTGGTGGGTGCATGCGGCACGCTGCACATGGGTGGCCGAGCCAGCTCGACTTATGCTTTCAGCAGCTCTTTTCTACTGCAAAAGGAAGCCCCACCTTCTGTCGGTCGGATGAAGGAAGCGTGACACAGAATCACGGAATCTTGCCTACATCTGTCTACATTGACTACAATGTGCGGAGTGCACTCCCAACTTGCACTCAAAACCCCTCACTGCTTTCACTTTGACCCTTCGATCGTCTTCGACGGGGCCCAGGGTTGGACGACAGTCGGCTCGTCTCGTGCCCCTCGGGCTATGCCCATGGCCCATGCATGACGGCATGACACAGATCCCACCAGCTCCTGGCCTGTACTCGTCCGTCACGCACATGGCACACCTGACGACTGACGACTGCCCGGCTCAGCTTTTCTGTAATTACAGCGCAGCCTGCCTCCGCTTGAGCTCCTGCACCCCGCAAGGTTGCGAGCCACAAGCGCTGCCTGTGGGATTACTATGGACTATGGACGCGACCTGCTTCAGCCAGTTAACTATACATTCCTTTGCGCCTCCTCGCGAGGTTGTCCCGCTCGCTCTTCACCTCCACGAATCGGGCACGAGGAGCGCTGCCCAGGTGCCAGGACCAAAGCCTTCTGACGAACAGATTTGTGGCAGTTGCTCCGTGTGCGTGTGTGTGTGTGTGTGTGTGTGTGTGGACCTCTGTTGCTAAGAGTGAATCCACAGAACCCTCAAACCAAACGACCTGAATTCTGGATTCGATTTCACTGGTACCTCAGCCAACGAAGACTACCAGTGACAGGGCGTGGAAACNGTGGACCTCTGTTGCTAAGAGTGAATCCACAGAACCCTCAAACCAAACGACCTGAATTCTGGATTCGATTTCACTGGTACCTCAGCCAACGAAGACTACCAGTGACAGGGCGTGGAAACGTACCTGCTGATTAAAGGGGGAGGGTGCACCTGGGTCTTCGTGACAGCTGGTGGCCCTCATGAGGAATTCCTGGGTCCGTCGTGGCAGCTGGAATCCTCACACCTTACAAGTACAAAACATGTACTTAAAAAGGCAACCCCCTGTGGTGCCAAGATTAGAAAACAAGGACAGGCCCACTGTGGTGTCCAGATTAGACTGGTGAGCCTTGAGTCCTGATTGGTTCCGGAACGCCGAAAGCTCCATGCTTTCAAGATTACACAAAGCATGGCTTGATAAACAACAGATGAATGGCCGCGCGATGGATGCCTAAGTGTGATCCAGGTAGTTGCAAGCTGGTCTTGTATTCGTTTATCGTGCTACCTGCGGCGGGGTCAGCCCGTGCATATACCTGCCAGGCCTGTTACGATAAAGGNAACCGCCAGGTCCGAATAAAATTCCAGCTCTGATGGTGCCGGCATTCGATTTGTTCGGTTGCGATGTTTTGCTCGTTACTGGCTTCATGCCAGCTTTTGATGCCAGGTTTCATTGCAGGCCTGGACTGTTTGCAGATCCGATGGAACCACCGGCTTTACTGTCCGCAGACCACGATTTCAAAGTTGCTCCGATGAATTCAGACCTTTATAGTGAAATCGGCCCCTGTGCCAAGATTAGCTAGCCGCCCCTGTGCGAAGGATCAGGTATCTGTTTTCGACATGCTATGAAGTTTCTCAAACNCTAGCCGCCCCTGTGCGAAGGATCAGGTATCTGTTTTCGACATGCTATGAAGTTTCTCAAACGCCCTGGCTGGGTTCAGCTGTCGGTCGTCAAGCACTGCGGGGCTGCGGCAGCTTGGTGAGACCTGCGAACTGCAGCGGCTTGACACTAAAAGGATTTGCGCTACCGGGCTGCGGCTGCTTGTAAGACCTGCGAACCGTCAGCGCATTCCTCCAACATACATTTATCCTACCTATTCGTCGTAGACGAGAACGGGGTTTGAAGTGCCCAACGTGGGCCACCCCTAATTTTTCGTAGTCTTTTTTCCGTTTTCCTTTTGCTTTTGCAGGTACGAAGTACTGTAATGCGCCAAGCGCAACCTACAACCATTTTAGTTTGCTGCTACCGTTTTACGGCTTCACAGCCAGTCGCCCGCCCTTCTGCCAGGGCAGTGTTTGCAGTTTGTTCGGTTTCGCTGTTTTCCTCTCCATTCTTTCGGCACTGCAGCCATACAGGCCCGTGTCAGCCCCAAGGGCAGCTTACGTGTGTCTGCCTAAGTGTGGACAGCACGGGTGTGCTTTGCCATCAAGGCTTCCTGCGTGCGTGGACCTCTGTTGCTAAGAGTGAATCCACAGAACCCTCAAACCAAACGACCTGAATTCTGGATTCGATTTCACTGGTACCTCAGCCAACGAAGACTACCAGTGACAGGGCGTGGAAAC
>BGNK01007225.1:985-19676 GCA_003297005.1 Symbiodinium sp. clade A Y106
CCTACTTCTCCCATTACGAGTATGGATTCCATCAAAAGACACTGGGAAGCTCTTCACTGGAAGAGGAACCCAAGGTTTTCGTCTTTGCGACGGATGATGAGTGGGTGATTGACGAAGCTAGCGTGGAGTTGATTCGTCTCCACAAGAAGACAAGGAGAACAAGGTACGAGCCCAAAGAAGGAGCAGTGCCAATAGGAAACCTCATGGACCTGCTGTTCGCGTTCTGCTAGTAGCTCAAGAGGAAGGGAAAGAATGTTACTCATGAAGATGACTGGCGTTCTTCTGAGCCTCCTACTTCAAAGGTTACTGAGCGTTGGAAGGGTAGGACAGTCTTCAAGATTTTGCCTGGTGGTATTGAGAGTAGGACCTCAGTACCAGCTAAGACAAGGGATCCTACTCGTCGTAAGGTGGGATCTCCTGATGAAGAACTTAGCAAGGGTAAGCCTGGAGACAGCTCAGAGAGAACAGGAGCATCCGGAAGCTCNGAGGTACCGGTGAGAAGGAGAGTTCGCACTAAGGGACGCGGTCCTCTTGGACCGGCACCCAAGGTCGCTGGTGCTCCCCTTGCTCCTGAAGATGATCCGGATCTTCAAGAGTACGAACCGTCCTTGCCGGAAGGACCAGAGATCTCGTCGCTAGAACATAGGAGGATTTCGCTTCCATTGCCTGGCCAGGAGGTCTCAAGGGCCTCTCCGCAGTATCAGCGTATGTTGGAAAAGCTGAACAACGATGTTGAGCTTTACAAGTTGCATGTGAAGCATTNCAAGGGCTGTCGTGTTTGTAGCACTTCCGTGCCTACGCCTCCGCGAGCCAGAATCGCAGGATTGCGAGCATCATCATTCGGTGATCTGATCTTCGTGGATCACGAAGAGATCAAGTTCGATACTAAGGCATATCTTGCTTTAGTCATCATCGATGGTGCCTCGAATCTCCTGTGGGCTACGGCTCTCACTAGTTTGGAAGCGCCTGAGACTCTGGGAGCATTCCGTCAATGGACAGAGGNTTAGTCATCATCGATGGTGCCTCGAATCTCCTGTGGGCTACGGCTCTCACTAGTTTGGAAGCGCCTGAGACTCTGGGAGCATTCCGTCAATGGACAGAGGAGAACAACTGCGTTCCTAAGGGAATCGTAGGTGATCAAGCATTTCTCACACCACAGTTCATGTCCTATTACAAGTTCCATGGCATTACTCCATATCCTTGTGGACCTCGGCCGAGACAGCTGTGCGTTTGTTCAAGCGTACTTGGTCCATCATGGCTAAGTCTTTGGCTGATGAAGGGTATGCAGAGAGGGTTACTGTCCGTCAGGCAGTGAAGAAGGTGGCCTGGGCAAGAAATTGCCAATTGACCGTTTCAGGCTACTCTCCCTTGGAGATAGCTACCGGACGGCGNGGACGGCGGCCACCAGATCTGTTTGATGTTGAGACGAGTACGCCCGAACAGCTCTCTGCTAATCCACCAGAGGAGGATCGAACCACTCTCGATCTCCAGAGGATTGCCATGCGTGCTCACCAAGAAGCCCGGCAGTCGATTGACCTTCGTAAGGATCTGGCAAGACGTGTCATGCCGTCAGATGGTCCTTATCAGAAGGGAGATCGTGTGTTTGTCTGGCATAAGGATGAGTCGAAGAAGAAGTCCGAAGGTGTTTGGGTCAGAGGAACAGTCATATCTCAAAAAGGTGCCATGGTGTTGGTTGAAGTTCATCGTTCGGCACTTCGAGTCAATCAGTCGAAGGTTCGCCGTGATGGAGATCCATGGCGTGATGTGGCAATTCCTCTTAAGCCTGCCGAACCGCGAGGCTCTTCTCCAGAAGAGGTACGCGATGACGCTCCGAGACGCTCCTCTCAGGAGGAGGCCCTCGAGCGAATCGGTGATAGGCTTCTAGAACAAGCAAGTTCAAGGTTCTGTTATGAACATGAGATTTGCTTCCACTCTCTCACTTCTGGCAAGAGCGATTTCGTTGAGATCACGCCACATCTTACGGGTCTTACTGCGTGTACCTGTCATTCTGGATTGGTGGCGAGTGAACCTGTTTTGTTTGGTGAATGGTCNTTCTGGCAAGAGCGATTTCGTTGAGATCACGCCACATCTTACGGGTCTTACTGCGTGTACCTGTCATTCTGGATTGGTGGCGAGTGAACCTGTTTTGTTTGGTGAATGGTCTGCCAAGAGGATTCAATCTTCGATTGAGTCAGCATGGCAGGTGATCTTAGCGGCAGAGCCGAATCACATTGTCATTCATCCTGTCATTCCTGCACAGTGGACAAAGAAAGCAGCCAATGCCTTCTGGCATTTCTGCGCTGAAGTGAGTCGCTGGCAAGATGCTCATTCTGGGTTTTGGCTCTCTCAGAGCAGTCGCTCATTGAAGTGGAGAAGCAGCATGACCTTTTGCTGAAAGTTCTTGTTCCCCCTTGTCGTCGTACCCCTCTATAGGAAAGAGTCCAACGCGCCTGATGGATCTTTGGATCGGTTGGAGTCGCTTGGAGAAGGCTATTCTTCGGAAGAGATCCTGGATCCTCGCTTTGCTGTTCTTTTATCTCAATGTTTCTTAAGCAATCACAGGTCCGATCTCAGGCAAGGTTTCTTGTTTGAAGATATCTTTGAGGACTTTGAAGATGGAACTCTTTGTGCGTTATGTCAGTTCTTCCCTCATCAGAAGAGTATTCAATGCTCTCCGACAATTCAAGAGGGAAGTTGCCGAAGCCTTTGCAGTTTGTCGCACCGCAGCGTTTCGTGACATCGTCATTGGTTCAAGCCNATCTGCCGAGGCAGTTGCCTTGAGACCGATGATCAAGAATGTGCGAGTGTTGACTCTACCGTACCTGGAGTTTGAGTTTTGCAATGTTTACAGGGGGACACAGGGTAAGACTCTTCCGTCGATTCATCGACACCCTGACGCTGTCGTGTTGTTGTGGTGTAAAGGTGATCATGATCATGTCTTCTTTGTGACAATGGCACAATTGCTTCCATGTCTTCAAGATATGAATCTTGCTGATTNTGTCGTGTTGTTGTGGTGTAAAGGTGATCATGATCATGTCTTCTTTGTGACAATGGCACAATTGCTTCCATGTCTTCAAGATATGAATCTTGCTGATTGGTCCATGGTTGTTTTCTGGAATGAGTCTAAGGGCTCTGGTTCCAAGAAGGGGCCTGATGTCGGGCTGGATTTCACGGACCAGCCTGCTCCATCGCCCCATGTGCCACCGCAACCGGGTGACGTGGACTATCCAGGTTATGATGATCCACATGTTGACATGCCTGTGGATGACGAAGATATGCCGCCTCAGAATTCGGCTCCCGAACCTGACCTTAACGATGATCCTATAGAGCTAAGTTCTGGTGGTAATCCTCCTCCACATCCTCCAGGAAGCGGCGTTCAAGTGCCGGTACCNCTGACCTTAACGATGATCCTATAGAGCTAAGTTCTGGTGGTAATCCTCCTCCACATCCTCCAGGAAGCGGCGTTCAAGTGCCGGTACCTGGTGGTGACGAAGATGAAGACCTGGATACGCCGCACTATCCGGATGAAGATGGTGGACATCCGCCAGGAGGCGGTCCGCAGGGACCGGGACATGGCTATGGGCCGAGCCAGCCCTTCCGATGGAGAACCATGAAGAGTCGCCTCCTCCTGGAGGTCCTCCTGATGCTCCTGGGGCTCCGCCGCAATATGCTAATCCGGACCAGGTGCTTAGTCCGCCTATGCCGTGGCCGGCACCACCTTCACAGATTGTTCCTGTTCCTATTCCTCCTCATCCGCACTTTCCGGTTCCACAGAGTTTGAGACCGCCATCGCCAAGGAATGTCTGTGACATGGCCAGCGCCCAGACGATACGTCCAAGGCGAAGTCGCGGACCGTTGCGGGACCGCCGGTTGTGTTGTTGCCTGGTCAGTCGGCTGGGTAAGAAGGATCCCCCTTCCGCGGGTGACTTCCCGGGTTGTGATGAACCCGCTTCTTCGTCGTCTGCACCGGCACCGGTTCCTGGTTTGCCTGTCACAGAGGGAGAATTCCCTATTCAGCAAACACCACTCCCGGAACCCACCGCGGAACCTCCTGTGCCGGAAGCTGGTGAGGATACGGATTCGGACGCAACTGTTGATTATCGCGAGGATTCCTTGCTTGCCTTGGTTGCTGGTGACGACGATGTTTTGATCCGTTTGCCGGAGTCTTTTGAGGTTCCTTCGTTTGTTCCTCTGGACGGCGACGGGTTTGCGTCGTGGTTGACTAAGCAGGATAAAATCAAGGCGGGTACTATCACCCCGGAGATGCAGCGCAAGTATGCGAAGGAAATTCGTGCTGCTAAGCTAGAGGAGTTCAAGAGTTACTTGGACACTGACGCCATCCGGCTTACTGACCGTCGCCAGTTGAGTCGTGACGTCAATTTTCTCACCGGGCGTTGGGTCCTCACTGTGAAGGTTGATAAAAACGGTTACTTTTCCAAGTTCAAGGCCCGTTGGGTTTGTCNGCTTACTGACCGTCGCCAGTTGAGTCGTGACGTCAATTTTCTCACCGGGCGTTGGGTCCTCACTGTGAAGGTTGATAAAAACGGTTACTTTTCCAAGTTCAAGGCCCGTTGGGTTTGTCGGGTTTCCAGGATAAGTTTGCCTGGGACCAGCAGACGGACAGCCCTACGGCTACTCGGTATGGTTTCCGTTTGGTTGCAGTGCGCGGCCAATCATTTCTGGGACCTTTTTCATTTGGATCTCAAGGCTGCTTTCCTTCAGGGGGAACACTACAATCTGTCCTCTCGCATGGTTCTGGTTCAGTTGCCTCAAGATATCGGTTTGCCGACATGGATGGTCGGACTGTGCCTTCGGCCAGTCTACGGTCTAAACGATGCACCGCGCAGGTGGTGGAACCGTTTAGAAGTTTAGACAAATTCCTCCGATCTGTTGGTATGGAACCGACTCGAGCTGACCGATGCACTTATGTCGCATACGACGGCATCGCAGGCAAAAAGAGCAAGAGCTACCTTTCGGCAGGAAGCTCCTCTCGAGAGGAGGAACCTGAACCAGGAAGCACCTCTCCGGAGGCGGAACCTGGATACCTCAAGGAGCTAGCTCTTCATGCCATGTCATGCTACGCATATGATGAAGGAAATCGTTCTACCTCCGNTCCGGAGGCGGAACCTGGATACCTCAAGGAGCTAGCTCTTCATGCCATGTCATGCTACGCATATGATGAAGGAAATCGTTCTACCTCCGACCGTGCGGAGGAGAGATCCTATCTTTCATCTCCCGACATTGCTCAGTGCTTCAACACCGAAACCAAGAAGATGGTTGACTATGCATGGAGACCTGTCACTGATGCTAAGCTTCTGGGTTTCTTAGGTAGTGTTGCATGCAAGAAGAGAGNGCTTACTGACCGTCGCCAGTTGAGTCGTGACGTCAATTTTCTCACCGGGCGTTGGGTCCTCACTGTGAAGGTTGATAAAAACGGTTACTTTTCCAAGTTCAAGGCCCGTTGGGTTTGTCAGGGTTTCCAGGATAAGTTTGCCTGGGACCAGCAGACGGACAGCCCTACCTAAACCATCCAGAACCTTTAAAAAAAAAAAGGTTGTGAATTAGAAACTGCGTTCTTCATCTATGGTTGTAAAATAACCTGGTTCTTCAATTGAAAACCCGGTTCCTCCTCTAGAACCATTAAATTGGCTTATAATGTCTAGATATTGACACTCGCCAAAGTAATTCCTTATAGCGATATACCCCATAAGTTGTAACTAGAACTCCTCTCGACTAACCTGAAGAGAGCTACAGGAACTTGTATACTCCCAAACTCCTCGGAAGTGATGCCTGCAATCCTATATCAAGAATCGTTAAGGTGGTAAGACAAACCCCCAGTATGCAGACCCTATAATATCAGACAAACACATTTCCTGAAAGACCAAGCTCGTGCTTCGGTGGCACAGGCCTCCAGATGAGAAGATCGAATGGTGTGTCAGGATCCCTCAATCAGATAGTTTAAGATTTTACGTAGGGTTTATGTTGGGGTTGGGATTGCTATATAGGACTTTAAGTTTCGGTCGATATATCGGGTTTGGGATTACTGGGTTTTATGCTCTGATACTTAGGACATATGGGGCTTGAGAGTCCGGGTGATCCAGGAAGATTAGCTAGCACTTTGAATCCGAAAGATGCGCCCAGCGATGTTTTGTCCGTGCTGGCCGACCATGGCTCTTTGGGCGCATGAAAGCCCGGACGAGCAGGTGTGCTGTGGAAGCTTCGTCTGCTGATATAGTAAACGTGCATGCTAGACGAAGCTGTTAACTCAGCGCGGGCCCAGCAGGTTGCTTGTTAGTGTGTGCTTTGATCTAGCCAATGGCTTCCGAAGTCGAGTGCAATATCGATGGTGTGGCATCTATCTGGGGTGCTTGCCCTCAGATCAGGGAGAGGCTTCGAGCAGGCTACCCCTTGATCGCCGAAGTTTCGGACAAGTCTGTGGATGTCAAAACACCCAGCACGTACCATTACGTCTTGACGCCTCTTTTGGAGAAGATGAGGGAGGCCGACAAAAAACTTCCAGGTGTGGATGCTCTGCGTGCTGAGATAGCCCTGGTCTTGACAAACAATCAAAGGCAGTGCGACGAAACGGACCCGGACGTCATTAAGTGGGGTTGGATGGCTCGGAAACAACTTGTTTTCATCAAGATGAAATGCCGGCGACTTGAAGTGTCGATCGTTACGAGGCTGATTTCATATGACACAGTAATACATCATTTCTGTGCATCCTGCAACTTTGAGGTTCCTGAGTTCCAGCAGTTATGCTTGACGCTGGACCCTTCCCTGCAGGATCGGGAGAACTAAGCTGGATATATGCCCCTAATTCCACAAGTCCTCTTGATGACAGGCCACTGTGGACGCGGTGAATGCGAACCGTGCCGCCCGAGTTGCTGCATCCGAGGTGCGAGCGATTGTTGGATTTGGTACGCTTCCTTGGACCTTCTACTGGGTTTTGCTCAGGTAGATGACGATGAGGATGAAGAGGCTTATGAGGGTCAGGGTACGGATGACCTCTCAGCCCTCCTGGACCAGTTCTCCTCAGCTGCCGCAGCTGAAGTCGAAGTGGACACTGGGGCTTCAGGGTCAGGGTCAACTGACTCAGTTGAGCCACCTGAGCCGGAGCCTGCTCTTGCCGACTCAAGCAGCGCCGCTCCTGACCTTGATTTCCCGATCTTTGCCCCGATTGAGATTGACCTGGCCAGCCGTGAGCCACCCGAACCCGTGCCCGAGCCCGCCTCGACGACCAAAGTGACATTCCAGCCCGATTCTGCGGTTGGGAGTGATTGCCCCAGCTTTCAGACAGCGTAGGTTTCCCAGACTTCGGTGTTGATTGTTTGCTTCATGTCGGAAATAAACTTGGGCTGGAGGCAGCGAGCACGCTCAGAAGATGGCTCGCCTTCAAGATTTGAAATCCCGGATTGAAGCGTGGAATGCTCAGTATACGTGCAATGATTCATGATAGCTCCCAATTGAGAGTGCAAATTCTCCCAAAAAGGACCCGTGCCAAGAAGCTCCAGCTCCAGCAGAAGCTTTCTCAGAGAACTTCGGAGTCTTCAGAAGGACGGGTTTTAGTGGCAATTTCCTTTGCGAGTGCGATATGTTTGTGTTGTTGTTCGCTTCTGCGTGCATTCGACACAGGCCCCCGAGTGGAAAGCGAGCCAGCTCATTTTGCTATGGATTCGGATGAGACCCAGCCTGTTGATATCAGCACATGTAAGTCTCCTCCGCCGTCCACCAAGCGCAAGCCGAGCCCGGAAGTGAGTGCATCCGAGATGCGGGCGGATTACAAGAGGACCAGGGAAGCCCGGATCAGGACCGAGCCCCGACTCCCGTACAATCCGTACACACCGGAGCCTTCGCATCCGAAAGCACGGTCGTCGGCTGAAGCTTTCACGCCAGATGATCAGGTGCAGTCAATCCATTCATGGACGCTGTAGCTTCGATCTCTTAAGTTTATCTTAAAAGGGGGTGGTTGTTCGGTGCGATCGACTAAAGTCCATATATAGCATCCTCATTCATTGGCAAGCAGGTTCCCACCCAGTCTGTCGACCGAATTGATCAGCTCAGAGTTCGCTTGAACAAGAAGACGAAGGCAAAGGAGGTGAAGGAGCCGAAGGCCCCAAGTGCCCGTGGTCGTGGCCGAGGTCGAGGAGGACGCGGTTGCGTCCGCAAGTCACATCCTGTTGAGGCAGAGGCGGAGGGGGAGCCGGAGCCCAACCTGATTTGCGGGTACACGGAGGACGAATGGGCAGCATGGTACGCCGATTGGGAGGCGAGCGAGAACTCCGGGGACTCGAAGCCCCAGGAGCAGGAGCCTGAGACGGAGAAGAAGGCCCCGAAGGCGAAGGCCTGCAAGAGTAGCAAGGCTACCACCAGCCCACTATAACCCCATAAACCTTAGAACCCTAAGCCCTAAAAACCGAGACTCGTGGGTTCTGTGGATTCAGGGTGTTTGGGTTATGTCTGGTTTAGTATCTACGTTCTTGGGGTGAGTGAGGCTTTTGGTCCCGAAGGCAGATGAGGTTTCAAATAGGAAGAAATGATTTGGGGAAGCCAGGCATTCTTCCTAGGTAGACCGGATCGAACAACCGTGCACAACGATGGAATCCCCCTCTCTGCAGGAGACACACTTGTTTAGGAGCCCCAAAGATTCTCATAATCCTGATTCAAACAGAAAGCTCGCTTCATCTATATATCCCTAAACCCTGTAACTGCAGGAGTTCGTTCTATGTGTGCTGCTCCTGAAGTTCACAGTGGTGGACGACAGTTCACGAGAGCAGGCGGGGCTTTAGTTTCATCAGGCAGTGGCTGAGGGCTTCCAGTTGTCGCACAAATGAGTCGATGTGGAAGAAACCCCAAGCCCCGTACTAGATTGCATCGAGAAAGTCTAAACGCAATATTGGCCCGGTGCCTCGATCGTGATTTGAGGCCACATTCGATGTCCTCGAGTTCTTCGCTGGCAGAGGGAACATGACTTTTGCAATGCGCAAGAGAGGTCTTAGGGCCGGTGCTTTGGACATCAATTATAAGAATGGTCGCAAGCGCCGCCACCGCTCTAATTTTAATGGACCTTACTACCGCTTCTGGCTTCTTGCTACTTGAGGAGTGTTTAGGGAAAGCTGTTCTTTTTTCCCTTCGGCTTGGTGTTTGATTTTTTTGGGCTTCCTAGAACCTGTATAGGGTTTCCATACAGAAAACCAAAATTAACATATACTACAATATAATACATTAGAACAAAACATGATAAATATATTGGATCTTATAGGATATCCAAGGATTCTAGTACCCGACGAAACATATTTCTCGAAGAGTTTCTACAGCCTAGTTGTCGATTCCCTTGATAATGAACCTAGATCCACGGATTTCGTAGGGCTTAATGTTATAATATTATAAAAATATATATATATATACATATATATATATATATATAATACGATATTATATTATATCAATATATATGTCACTAAGCCTTACAAAATCCGTCGATCTAGGTTCGTTATCAAGGGAATGATGTTTGATATATATATATGTGTGTGTAATAGGGCTTAATATTATATCCACTAAATGCCTTCCATATCTAAGGGTGGCCTGCGCATGCCTCCTACGAGCCAACAATGATGCTTTCCTGGCTACATTTGCACTGAAGTGTTCGTCTTTCTGCCAAATGAACACTGCAACCTCGAAGCGAACGCCCTGCTCGTCTACCGGATTCTCCGAGTACCAGTCTGTGCGCTATTCGAACACTTTAGCTGAGAGGCGATCTACTGGGTTCTATAACGAAACAAAACAACGAAGCAGCCCCCCCTATAGCGATGTGTATAGCTCTCTGGCCCTGCCAGGACAGTGCTCTTGATATACCTTACAACGTGTCTTGGGGGAGCATGGTTCCTCGAGCAACCCCGTGGAAGCTCTTTTGAATACTACCCTGCATTCCGCAAGATGATGATGGACCTTCGGACCGTAGCGAATGGGACAGCAGCTACTTGTCGAATTTCGATTGCATTCTCAAAGAAGTCTTCATACTGCACTTTAAGTCACACATTTGTTGGGTATAGACCACAAGCTCCTAGAAACAAACACGCCGAGGTGTTCCGAGTATCCTGGTGGATGGCTCACTATGGCGGGCCCTCCCCAAAGCGACACGTTGGCTTTGGGAACAGCCGTGAGATTCAAAGTCTCGACCGCGGCCGCTTGCGCAGGGCAGCACACAAGACCCGAGTCCGTACGACCAATAGGAGACACAACTCTTCAGGCAAAGAGTGCTGGACAGGAAACCAAGAACTTCGTGCTTCTGAGTAGCTCCGATGTAATTATATGCTTAAATAAACCCGATCTAGAAACACCCTCCTGAGAACTATCTACATAAACCCCGAACACCTCAAACTGATTCCAACCCTGACGAAGTCCTTCTCAGCCCAGGCAATATCCCATGCGATTTGGCCGGTTCCTGGCGGGCAAGCACTACGACTTGGTTCGCACGTGTCGTGGCAAACCCATCCTTCCCGAACCTCTGCCTTCAGCGGTAGCTAGCTTCAGGGCTATGGAGTATGGCAAGGAGACCGAACTTTGGGCATTTGCTGATCTGAAGACTGTTTTCGCTACTTGAGAGGTGGTAAACACCTGTGCATACCAGCCGAATGGCGGGATCTGATACCCCGCTCCTTCCCTGCCCCGAGCAATTAATGGACAGATCCACGGGCCGGCTTCTTCAAAACCCATAGATTAGAGGGTTGTGGCACAGTTTCAGCAGTGGGGCTGTGCAGAGTGGCTCCAAGGCTTTTCCAGAAGGATTCGGCTCGCAAAGGGGCCCAAACGAAACGTTCCCAAAAGCATGCTTTGGGCACGTTTCGTTTGGGGTTCGGTTTCGGGATCCAGACTTAAAGGTTTTACTAGCTCTTTTTTAGCTTCTTGTATGGTTTTTAATGGTTTTATAGAGACTACAACCCGGGAACCCGTACAGACCCGTAAAAACCCATAAAAACACCCGCAAAAACCCAACAATAAAGCGTAAAAACCCATATCCCTATGATGCTCGGGGAAAAACCCGGTTTAGGCCAACCCGTGCGCAACCCGTAAAAAACCCATAAATTAAGCGTGTAAACCCATATTTTTTTATTGGTTTTTTCGGGTTTGTACATCTTAAATCTATAGGGTTTCGGGTGTTTCTTATATAGATTTTATGCTCACTTGCTGGGAAGCAGCCGTTGGCAGGGGCTGTTTTGCATGCCTGGTGTATGCTTTCATATGCCAATATCCAGCTTCTACTGCTGATAAAAAGCCTGTGTGTCCGTGCCTCGCAGCGCGAATCGTAACCGTCGCCGGAGATCCTGTGAGCAACACAATTTTGGTCGGAAGCTTCTTTGCTCTAGTGCGCAGAGGATCTGCAAAGGGCTTAGGGATGAGTAGTGCCGTTGCCTCCAAGATGTGGAGCACTGATACACTAGAGTGCGGGATTGCACACGTGGCTGGCGAAGCCGATCTTGCTTACTTGGAAGCAGAAGAACATGTGCTGCAACTCGAAATGGAGGACCCCCCAAGCTTGGTTGTGCAACATGTACCAAACTTCTTTCCTGTACAATATGCTACAACAACAGGAGCTTCAGCGGTCGTTAGCAAGCACGCAGGTCGCTGCTTGGATGAAACCAACATAGTCGATCTAGATATGTTGTCTATATATAACGGACAGTCCTCCTCCAAGTCAGGCTGCCGAGCCGGAGTCCACGGATGCCCCGACGCCCTCGGACGTGTATGCTGCTACACTGCCGGTGCTTGGTTGCATGACAGTGTTTCGGTGCGGCTCTTGCGGATTTCTCTGAAGTTGTCTCAGGCAACAGCCGAAGAGTTGATGCAAACAGAGCTTCCCGACGACACGCAGCCCGACACTCTTGTAGATGAGTTTGACTCAGCAGCTTCGTTGCACGATTTAGGATGTAATGGAGTGGATGTAACCCCAAGGATTTCTATGGTGTTGTTTGTCTATCTCAGCAATCGAGGATATGGAGGATGATGCTATGATAACCCTCTTTGCCCGGGCCATCCCACGAGCAGTCAAGCCAGAGCCGACGGAGGATGAGCCAAAAGAGCATCAAGCCCCAGATCCCAAGGCCGACAACGCCGCTGCTACCGGAAACCCGAAGGCAGCCCAAAAGCCTGCTACCCGACCCGTCCCAACCCCTGCAAGAGCTCCAGCGCCAGCTGTGGTGAAGGGAGAAACCTCCGAGTCGCCGGCTGGTGCTGTTCGCGAGAGTGAGAAGCCTTCGCACTCGAGGTATGCCAAAGAGCCGACACGTCAGGCTAGACTGTGATCATGGTCCGTTTGCGAGAGATTGCACATGTGTTGCTTAAAACATATGTCCCGAGTGCTGTCATGCTACACTACTTGCAAGGAGCGTCTGGTGAATGCGGCCCGAGCAAGGTTGGGCCGTTGGATGAAACCCCATCCGAAAAGGAAGGACCTGGGCGCACCCAAAGCCATCAAGGACTACTGGGCCGGCGGCCACAAGCAGGAGATGTCCGTGCTCCTTCGTGACCTCAACTTTGATCGTGTGGATCGGCAGCCAAAACTATCTAATTTAGGGTGGCATGTTGAGTATGTAGCTTTCACTAATTGTCGCTCCCGTCGCATTAAGGATCAGTTCTGCAAGGTGGTCGAGGTGATCATAACAAAAAAAGAAACCATCAAGTTGAAGCTTGATGAGGGGTGGTGCAGCGAAACGGAGATGAAGAACGACCTTGGTTGGTCTACGCTAGAGCCACAGCTTTGATTCTTGAACTTGTTGTTGAAGTCACTGCCCCTTGAGTCCCCGTCTCAGTGTTGCTGACACACTCAACACACACTCTCTCTCTCTCTCACTCTCTCTCTCCCCTCTCTCTCTCATCTCCCATCTCTCTCACTCTGTCACTCTGTCACTCTCTCTCACACACACACACTCTCTCTCTCTATGTATATATATATATATACATATATATTACTTTCTCTATATCTCTCTCCCCATCCCATACATGCTCCAACGATGCACCAGGAGCACCTATGAAACGCACATGCGATAATTGATAAGCTGGACCACTAAGTTCGGGAGAGAGAGAAAAAGAGTGAGTGAGAGAGAGAGAGAGAGCGAGCGCGCGAGAGAGAGAGAGAGAGAGAGACGACAGAGAGACAGAGAAGCAGCGGCCGGGACATTCAATTCTCTGAGGCAAAGGATTCAGGGTGCTATCAAGCGCTGCCGCCAGACACCGTTGACTCACGTGCGGTGCCACTGTTGCAACTATTATTGTGTCTTGCGCCGATGTCCTGATCTCTGAATGTGTCGTTGTGGCTGCAGGCAGAATCAATACGACGGGATCGAAGAATTCTGGGTTACAGTGAGAGAAACAGGCAGCCGGGTGGAGAGTTTGACCCATGAGCAGCAGCAGCGGGACAAGCAGAAGGCCTCTAGACCCAATTAAATCAGAAACCTTAAGACCCTTATATAAATAGACCCCAAACTGAGAACGCCTTCTCCGGGATCGCCTCCTTGCAAGCAAGAGAGGCAGCAGTGGCAGCAAACCCAGAAATCGCAACCGGCTCCCAAGCCTCGCAGGCCAGCTTTCTGTTTCATATATTGCACTCATGTCATGCCTGTGCCTGACATAATATATGAACCCAATGACCTCTTTTGCCCTCAGATGAAAGTGACCCTGAAGAAGTTCAATGACAGCCTCAATGGAAAGATCAACAAGCTGCAGAGCCTGTTGAAAGACCTTGAGGAAAACTTTGTCGAGAAGGATATTGAGCAGTAGCTTATCTGACAGAAGATCCCAAAGCCTAAGCTCAGTAAGCCCTATTACAACCCTAAGTTCGATCCAGACCCGCCTCGAAACACTCCTTGCCCAGCCGAGGTCCGTGGGATCCTTGACCAAGCATCTTCAGAGCTTGGAGCATCACTACGAGGTGTGCAATGAAGCATGGTGCTTGTTTATTTGCACTTATGCAAAGTTCCTTTGTTGTGATTGGGGTTGGGGTTTATCTGGGTTTTTTGATTTCTTGAAAATCATCAGATCAGGCTATACAAGAAGGCAGAGCAGTAGATGAATTTTGCCACATTCTCGTGGCATGCTTAAGAAATCAGCTTCGCCTTTAGCGAGTTGGCAATACATATCTTGTCTAGATCGACTACAAGCAGTCTTGTTTTCTAAGGTGTGGCAAAGCGATGTCGGCAGAGCAGAAAGCAAGGACGCCGTCCAGCGTGGTTTCGTTTTATGTAACAAACCAAAGCGAGCGTAATCATACCAAACTTTGAAGCCCCAAGCCTTGAAACCTCCCGGCCTATATCTAATGTAGGCCTCGATCCTAACCCATGTCGGTCCTCACTAATTTTAGACAAAGCGAGCACACAATCATACAATTCTTTGAAGCCCCAAACATTCCCAAGCCCTAAACCTCCCGGCCTATCCTATATATACACAACTTCAATGAACCCAAAGTGCCCATCTGCAGGAATAGCAAGAAGTTTTTCACCAAGTTGAGTGACTCGAAGCCTCCTAAGCGGGGTGCTGAAGGCACTGCTGCTACTGCTAAGGCTAGGCCGAAGAAGGCCGCCAAGAAGTAGTGTGCTGTTTTCGACATGTGGTTTGCAATCTTAGAAGGTGTGCGGGCTGAACCTGCAACCATCGATCTCAGCCCGGAGCCCCACACGTATTCTCGTTCCAGCTTCCATCCATCCTGAACGGTCATTGTTGCTGGGCCCGGGCTTTGAATTCGGGGACCTGTGTTTCAGATGTCCAGCTCTGATTATCCAAAGGGGAAGCGGAAGATTTGTTGTGTGCCTCACCACAGCAAAAACCAACAGCTCAGTGCGCACGCAGGATTCCAGGTGGCATGATTCAACACTGCGTCCGTGATCAGATCTACAAACATTATCTTAACATGAACAACGCATTTCACGCCAGGTCCGAAACCTGGCCGGGCAGTTCGCGGGCTTTCCGCTGAAATCGGCAGCGGGGCCACCACCTTAGAACACTTTGATAGTTTGCTTTGTGCCCACCGGGTTTATAAACAGGGTTTAGGTCTGGGGGGGTTCGCTGGTTCTGTCGTGCACTCTTGTAATACTTCCCTTATATAGGGTATTCTAGCGCAATCTTCCGTTTGAGACCCTGAATCGAATCAAAATTCGGGCGCACTTCTTCGTGTATGATATATTGAAGTCTTCTTGATCCCTCGATCTAGGTCGCAAATCTCGATCAGGTGAAACTGACTTTCACAGCCAATATACAGTTCTTGAACCACTAAATTATTGGTTCAACGAACAAACACTCCCCTGCCCCAAGAAAACCCTAACGAACTGACCCCGCGACCTCCCCTAGAATCCTCCCAAAAAGCATTATAAGCTTCCTAGATTGAAGTGATTGAACTATCAAAGTTGCAGGCCCTTCCAGCCGTGCTAAAAATATCGAACCCGCTTCATCTTAGCATGCCCCTGCTCCCCACGAAGATTAGCAGATTAGCATGGCCCTGCGCCGAGGCATCGTGCTCTTCAGCCGTGCGGGTGGCACGTGATCTGGTGAGTGATGTGGGTGAAGCAGTGGCGGCTCGTAGCGGAGGGCTACTGGAACTGGCTAGATCGAGCATTAACAATGCTGAGAGGGATTCGCGTAGAGTCCTGGTAAAACGGTGTCGCCTGAGTCTGGAGCCCTATGTGCCACTGAGTGAGCTAAAGTGCGCCCAACAGAAGCTGACGGTGTTGCGACTGAAGACTTGGATGCAGTTCCTGGTGGACAAGAGATTGTTCCACATAGTGTCTGGTTTGACCCGGCCAGATGAACCTCGACAAGAAGCCATTCTGGATCAGTTCTGGGCGAACTACAAAATCTCGCATCCACAACATCCGGTGTTCGCCTTGGAGCGCCAAGGGCGTGTGTGCTTGTGCCGGTGTGCACCCTTACTTTATCACGGAGACGAAGGGCGCGGAAGGCGTCGCATACCATTCCTGATCACCAGCTTTTCTCCGATATTAGGTCGAGGCAGCGAACCCGCAGACAAATACCGGAAAAAACACGGCATTCGAAAGGATTATTGCAAGCAGACCACCAACCTGAAAGGCCACAGCTTCACCAACAGATTTTTGCAAGCTTCCTGCCACCACTCTAAACGAGTTTGGGTTTTGTTTATGTGAAAGTGTAGGTAGTTGGATATAAGGTGTTTGGGCTGGGTGGGTAAAAGTTCCGATTAAGGGGATCTGAATTAGGTAAGTAAAAGGAAGGTAATACCATATGTGACTTTTCATTCTACGACGATCGAATTTGATGGTATCAGTTTTTGTTGTCTAACCTTTTGCAACCAGCCCAATTGTTGAGGCAGCTTGGCCAAAGAAAGTTTATGAGGATGATGGGCCCTTTGACAAGCTTCTTGAATTTTGCAAGGAAGACAACGACTTCATGTTGCATCATGGGGTAGCTGACCCGAAGACTGGGAAACAGTATTTTGCTGTAATCCTGTCGGTGGTGGGCGATTGGCAGTGGCTGGTAAAATCGGGCAAATTAACCCGTAACTACAACCATGTCGTGAAGAAGGCGCAGGAGATCGAGAATCCGCAGGGGATTTGTCATCTTTGTCTAGCAGGCCAGCGGCTACACAGTTTCGAACAATTGCAGACAAGGTCTCCTTCATGGTTGGAAACGATTGGCCAGGAGGATCCTTTTGAACAGCCGCCGTCGCCGTTGTCACCTCTTCCACACGAGCCAGGCAAGGCTGCTTCCTTGTTTAAGTACGACGTCTGGCACACGTGCCACCTTGGAGTATGCAAAGCCTTGATTGGTACAGCCCTGGCATTGCTCAGTGACCTACAGGAAGGCCGGAGCAAGGACGCGCGTTTCGAGGGGCTGAACCACGTTTTTATGACGTGGTGCAAACAAAATCATCGGCAACCACTTATCACAAAGCTCACGAAGGACACAATCGGTTGGGACAATAATGCGAACTTTCCACAGGGGTCTTGGTACAAGGGCTCTCTTTCGACGACATTTTGCGACTTCATCGAAGACATGACAAAGGACCAGGTGTTTGAGGATGTACTTCTCACCAAGACTGCAGAAGCTGTGCGTGCTTTGAACATCTTCCTGAGAGGTCTCTATGAGTCCGACGTTTTCCTGGAGAGTGAGAGAGCTCACTATCTGGGTGAGCAGGGACTGAGATTCTTGCGACGTTACAGTTGGTGTGCGAGCGAATCAGTGCGGCAAGGCCGCTGTTTGTTCCTGCTACTTCCCAAGGCACACTGCCTGCAGCATATATGTCTCAATGACTTGGTGCTGGATTCGCAAATATATACCAAAATCGTCAACCCGATCGTTTACAGCGTACAGATGCTGGAGGATTATGTGGGGCGCAATTCCCGCCTCAGTCGGCGCATTCACCCATCAAGCGTCACAAAACGTGCCGTGCAAAGACATCTACAACAAGCCTATGCGAAATATCGAGAAGTGGGCTACCTGCAGTGATGACATGCACCAGCCGTTCGGTCACGACACGCACAAATCGAGAACATATCTTTAAGCGAAGCTTAGTGTCTTGCAGCCTGTGACTGAGTCTCGGGCACAGGACAAGCGTCAAGACGAGCCCGGCCGTCCAAAACATCAGGAACGGATACTTGGGTTTTGGAGTGTTGTTTCGAGGATGTTAGCAGTTAGCGGTTTAAATGGTATTCTTGTGGTCTTCTGCTTCCAATTCGGGACTTCCAGGATGGAGTACTGATTTAAGAGTCCTTGTTTCTATCGTGGTTTCGATGCTGAGGTCTGAAGCCGATGGAATTCCACGTCTCCCGATCGTGTAACCAAAGCATTACATAAAACATTAAGGATTAACCTATGTAAACTGAGCTTCTGGTAATTGAACCAACCTGACAAAGACTGACTACGACCCCACAAGACGACTAGCATAAAATATGCTAAGTTCTTCCTCAACCGAAAACCGAGTTCTTCTTGAGCCTGAAACAAGAACCCGGTTCTGAAAACGAAAACCCGGTTATTTTCAAGACCCTGCTTTTTAACAGGTTTCGGTTGGTGTAGGTACGGCTACTCGGTATGGTTTCCGTTTGGTTGCGCAGTGTGCGGCCAATCATTTCTGGGACCTTTTTCATTTGGATCTCAAGACTGCTTTCCTTCAGGGGGAACACTACAATCTGTCATCTCGCATGGTTGTGGTTCAGTTGCCTCAAGATATCGGTTTGCCGACATGGATGGTNCAATCTGTCATCTCGCATGGTTGTGGTTCAGTTGCCTCAAGATATCGGTTTGCCGACATGGATGGTCGGACTGTGCCTTCGGCCAGTCTACGGTCTAAACGATGCACCGCGCAGGTGGTAGAACCGTTTAGACAAATTCCTCCGATCTGTTGGTATGGAACCGACTCGAGCTGACCGATGCACTTATGTCGCATACGACGGCATCGAAGGCAAAAAGAGCAAGAGCTACCTTTCGGCAGNTCCGGAGGCGGAACCTGGATACCTCAAGGAGCTAGCTCTTCATGCCATGTCATGCTACGCATATGATGAAGGAAATCGTTCTACCTCCGACCGTGCGGAGGAGAGATCCTATCTTTCATGCCCGACATTGCTCAGTGCTTCAACACCGAAACCAAGAAGATGGTTGACTATGCATGGAGACCTGTCACTGATGCTAAGCTTCTGGGTTTCTTAGGTAGTGTTGCATGCAAGAAGAGAGG
>BGNK01007226.1:0-16157 GCA_003297005.1 Symbiodinium sp. clade A Y106
AAGCAAAAATATCCACAGAAAGCCAAGGACCATGCGGCGCGAGCTTCTCTAAACTACGTGGGGTACTGTTGACCCCCTACAACAACGAGCAAAATTCACGCTTGAGCCGGGGGCTTAGAAGCAGCATCGGAAGGATTACTCTTCGACGGAACTCGACTGTACCAGCCAAGCGCCCTCGACTCGACATCCAGCCGAGCAGACTGCATAAGCAATGTAGTCGCATTGACCTGTGCCGAGTAGGAACGAATGAAAGTAAAACGGGCACCTTCATTGTCCAAGAAGTGCAGCACCCTGCGGCCTCGAATCACTTCTCTCCAGGTTGCCTTCGCAACCACCACCGGAAAAATCTCTGCGAAGAAAATGACTTGCTTCTTACCACCGCGCCTCCACTGAAAAACCAATGACTCCGGAACATGGTCGCCGAAAACCTCCTTTCGACCCGTAGCTGGATCAAGGAGAAGCGCACCATGAGTGACTAAACTGCCCTCCTGCTCGCACGCGCCATCCGTGAAAATCAGAACCGGCGGTTGCATGCTCCAGGCGCCTACGCACCGAGGCCCACCCATCTTCAAAGTGTCAACAGCAAACTGCAAGGCACTCAGGTCATCAGTGGTTTCGAGCCCCAGGGACTTATCACTGCCGCGCTGGGTGATAAGCTGCGTTGCAATCTGTGCACACTTGCCAAACACATGTCCGGCAGCGAACAGAAGCTTGCCTTTGACAGAGAGCAGCTGCTGGCGGTCACAACGCCGGGATTCAACGCACTTGCTCACCAGGTCTTCAATGGCTTCAACGCGACCCTCTTTGTTGCAAACCAGCACATCTCCTTTAAAAGCCTTCTCAAAAGAAATGCACGCACCCAACATGTTGAACGACTCGGCAAAAGGTAGGGCCTTGACTCCTTGCGCAATCCTCCAGCCAAGAAGGTCGAGCACCTCCTCGGCTGTTGTCCTTGCAAAGAGGTGCAAAGGCTGCAACTCAAGCTGACAAAAGTCGTCGTAAAAGTTGGTGGTCACAAGAAAGAAAAGCGTAGAGAGAACCTTGCGGAGCGCACGGGCAGTTCTGTTGAAGCCAGTCNGGCTGCAACTCAAGCTGACAAAAGTCGTCGTAAAAGTTGGTGGTCACAAGAAAGAAAAGCGTAGAGAGAACCTTGCGGAGCGCACGGGCAGTTCTGTTGAAGCCAGTCACTGAGCTCACCGCCCCGAAAGGAAGAGCCACTGCCTCGAAATAATGTACCACATTGGTCTCAGGATTCAAGACTGCAATGATTGAAACCCAGCCGTCATCGGGATGGCGGGCCAACTGTTTGTAAGCAGCCTTCAAGTCCAGGGCTCGACCGCCCATCCGCCTTGCTTTGCCTCCCCGCCAATCTGGATGCAAGTCGCCAATGACCCACTCGCCGGACGAAGTCGGGAGCCGAAAACTGGACACACCTGCGGTCGTCGCACCCAGGAAGAAACGAGCCAGAGAGACAATGTGGTCAATTCCCTCAAGCGTAATCTTCTCCGTCTCTGTAACTGCTGAATTGATCCAGAATTCTGAGAGGTCGTCCACACTCCTCACTTTGTCGCCTTGCGCGACCCCAAAGCGCTTGGAAGGAATCCAGCACCCACCATACTTCTTGTCAATCTCGTCCCACGAAAAAGGTCCTTTGAGCCAAGATTTCTCGACTTGTTCAAGCGTCTCAGCCCACACAGCTGCGGCAACACCCGCATCAGGAGCGGCTTTTCTACAAGACGCCTCCACCAAATGCTTGGACCAGCGAGCGGTCGCTTTCAGCTGTGGCACATCCAAGATCGCAGGCTTCAGTTTCCGCGGAAATTGCCCCGAAGGAGGAAGGGCCCCGATCAGCTTGAAGCCCTTCGTCATGTCTTCCAGCAAGTGCGGGTCGTCCACACCCGCATCCCTAAGCATCTCCTGAAACAGCAAGAAGTTTTTGCCCTTCATAACCTCACGCACTTCCGGATCCATGGTGGCTTTAAGAGCCTCCTCCTCTGCACGCAGCACAGCTTCTCGCCCTCGGTAGTATGCAAGAATTTTGGCGCGGAGGTCCTTGACACCTTCCACATAAGGATAACTTGCATGGCACGACGAATGTTGCACATATCAGAAGTCGAAGGCTCATCGAAAGGGTGGCGCATTTTCAAAGCCTTTTGCACGAAAGCTTCGGGTGTGCGGTAGATGCCAAACTTCACTTCGCGGACGCTCTCTGAACCCCCTTCCACCTCAAGTGTCCGTGAACACAAGAGTCGGGAACCAGCAGGCAAGCCCTGTAAGGGCCACGGCACAGCAGCATCAATGATTTCTGGAACTTGCACAGAAAGCGGAACCTGCATGCAGCAAGTAGAGCCGAACTCAGACGGTCCCACCTGAAAGGTAAGTCCTCGAGGTTGACGACCAGTCGCCGCTGCGAGGTCAAAGGCCTCAGAAGGAACCTCTCGCAAAGGAAATGCATTGAAGGAAGCGCAAATCTCCATCAAATCCGAAGCGACTGCACGACAAAAGGCAGCAGGGTACTCAGCTGTGCCGCTCGTCCGAAAATCCCAACGACCCTTAGAGAAAGAAAGGCGAGGCATCACACTTGGAATGCATAGAGGGCAAAGGGTGAGTGCTCAACAAGCGGGTGGCCTTGCGCACTTCAGCACCGTACATGCAGGCATGCGAGTGGGCAGAATGAAGACGCCGGACCCACGGCACCATCCAGCGAGTGTTCCAGAACCATGCACGGCTAGGATTTTCGAGGACGCACACTTTGCCCAGCTGGACACACAGCTCTAACACCCGTGCGGAGAACATGTAAAGCTGGTTAGCAAGCCGCACGCGCCTGCCGTCCACACCTGATAAATGTGGAAGCCCCTCAGGATACCGTGCATTGCGTAATGGTGTCGCGTTCAGTCTGCACTCCAGGCCTTTGGGCGGACGCAAGGGTATATCTCTCGCACGAGAACCAGTGCCACATGGTGGTGCAAGCCAGACAACGTCTGCACGACGAACCTCGGCCAATATCAAAGCCTGATCCTCAGCCCGCGTAAGGTCAAGACGAATGCAAGGAGCTTTCACTGAGCGGGGCTTGACACAACGATCAACTCCCAGCGCCTCGCCCCCTAAACGAAGGAAAGCAGCAGACAGTCCCCCTGAGCCACAGAAGAGCTCCAAGAGGAACGGCACCCTAGAGGCACTAGTTACAGGCGGGTCTAAAGCCGAACGGGTGGGCCCTCCGTCCGGGGTGTTAGAGATGGGGCCCCAAGCTGTGGCGAAGCCCCGGGGGTGCCAACTTAAGGAGGCGGGTGGAGTCCAGTCAGCGGGCGGAATTGGGCACGCAGTCTATCATCCCATGCACCTTTGGGCGTAAAGCCCACCAAGAGAACCCTTCTCCCAGTCCACGGCATCGTTGCGTGCGACTTCTGAGCATCAAGAAAACAAGGCCCAGGAAACACAGACAGCACCGTCCCTCGAGAAGTAGATTGGTCAGGAGCTTGCACACTGCCATTGTCATGCTCGATCCAAACACCCCCGCCTTGGAATTCAGTCAGAGGAAAAAGAATATTGCAAAAGCCCCCATCGTTGTTGACGTCCTTGTGACGCCCAGACTGTAAATTCTGAAAGATAGCAATAGCAGCAAAGGTCCGATGAGGGGCTCGCTGACGAAGAAACCGACACATGACCTCGGTACAGGAAGGGAAAAGATGTGTATTGGTCCGAAGTCCGCGGAAGTTGCCCTGAGCATAAGCCCCAGTGGTCCAAGACTTGGAACCTTCGCTCGCGACGCCCCGACTAGGAGCCTCCCCAGGTAAAGATTCGAAAAGNCCTGAGCATAAGCCCCAGTGGTCCAAGACTTGGAACCTTCGCTCGCGACGCCCCGACTAGGAGCCTCCCCAGGTAAAGATTCGAAAAGCCTCAAGACATCTCCCGCGGCCGGAGGGTCAGACACCATCCGGGCTTGCTGTTCAACTCCAAAAGAAAAATCGGTGGGCGAGTGCCCGACATCCTCGAAATCGCATGGAAAAACCCACCTTGGTGGGGAGGCTTCAGTGACCCCAGGAGTCACGAAGCCAGCCCTCGTCAGCCGCGCAAGCTGAACGTGAACTTCTCGATCGGCTGCCTGAAGCTGATTCAGGGTCACCTTCCCTAAGCCCGGCAAGGGCTCCTTCTGAAGCTCACGGATCAGGAAGCAGACCAACGTCTCATGTGCTGCAAATGACATGTAGCCACCCAGCTCATAAGAGATGCCCCGACGCCTGAGCGCCTGGAACACTTCCAGCTCCGTGTCGACCTTGGTCTTCAAAGCGTCTTGCGAGGGCACTGCCTTCAGCACCCCCGTACGATCTGGCTGGAGCATTCGCAAGGATGGCACCTCCTTCAGAGAGTTGACCTCCTGGTTCCGAGTAGTCACTCGGCACAAATCAATATACTTCACCCTTTGGTCTTCCACACACTGGCACACAAGATTCACCACGGCACGCGAGGGTTCAAGGCTATCCTCGATCCGCAACGGGAGGACCTTGGCCTGAAGCGCATCAATCCGACTCGCAATCTCAGCCGGAGGAAGCTTCCTCGGCACGTCACTCTCGGTTGCTTCGGTCTGCCTCTTCAGCTCAGCAGCAGTAAGCGTGTAACTCTCAAAGTGCAACCTCCTCAGGGCAGCAGCTGAAGCATGATCTTCCCTGCCCAAAATGGCAACGATTACATCTCGCACGAAGATGCTATCATCTCCCTGCCCAGGAATAACTGCAGTTGAAAAAGCAAAGTTGGCGTATGTNTCCCTGCCCAAAATGGCAACGATTACATCTCGCACGAAGATGCTATCATCTCCCTGCCCAGGAATAACTGCAGTTGAAAAAGCAAAGTTGGCGTATGTTCCCCAGCCCTTGCTGCGGAGCGCAGTAACCGCTGCATCAGACAGTCCCACTTTGGAACATCGCGCCGCGAAAACTGCTTCACTATCTACCACGGACATTGGGCCCCGGCCTGAACCACAAGAAGAACATGCCGTCGCAGTGCATAATGAACCCTCACAGCAGTCTCACAGACTCACCCTCGGGCTCACATGTTATCACCGCTCGGACCAACACTTCGCACATTTGCGAGGTTCGTACATGGAGCACTCCTTAGTCTCCTGATAGTTGGCATTCGCCTGTCTCCCGCAAAAGAAGACAGTGGCTTCGCCCTCAAACCCGGGATTCAAAACTCGCACTCTATGCAGGACGCCACTAACAACATGTCTGAAGAAAGAGCCCACCTGAGCAGAGTCCTCGCCGTTAATGGCCTCGGCCACACGGACTCCAGCAAGCTCTGCCATCCGCTCGGCGTCGTCAGATTCATCCTCGTCCTGCAAAGAGCACGAAGAAGACTCGTCGCCCTGCGCTGGGCAGGCTTCGGAATCGCCCCCGTCGGGCTCAGGCTCGGCATCGGCCCTCGCCATGTCTGAGACTTTTCGGAGGGCGTCGTCAAGTGACCTGCATCCAACCCAGCGCCCCGACCGTGTACGGTCCGGATCGAACAGACCATGCCCAATCGCCACCAAAAGCATCCAGGTACTGTAAAACCGGGGCCATGGCATCTCTCCCATACTCCATGGGGTTCTTGGCTCCCGGTTCCACGTGGTATCCAGCCAGCCTCTGCAAACCTTGGGGCGCCCCGGCCTTGGTCATCCACGACAACACTGTCGGCTTGAAGGACCTGGCGCCCCCTCCCGGACCCAGGCCCACGACGTCGTCGAGCCGGAAGATCTCCCCAAGCCACGTGGCCGCCTCATCCGACGACAGCGGGATCTTCGCCCAGCCACCGCCTTCCTTGGGAGCCGGCATGGTAGGCTGACCCCTTGCAGCCACAAGCCCTTCTCGCAGGCGGTTGTCCAGCCAGCTGGAGGCCCAGTCTTCTCCAGAGATCCCCGGTGTAATCCCAACAGCCGGCAGCAGACGGTTCTTCATCACAGCGGTTCGCTGGGCCGTTTTGTGATTATACAGCGCAGCCTCCACAAATCCTCTCCCATCGCTCAGATCAAGAAAAGGTTCCACTGCACAATATTGAGAATCACCCCAACGAAGCCGGGCATGCACGCAAAAACACACATGTCCCACAAACACGCCTTCCTGCCCTCCGCGATTGGCCGCAAACCATTCAAGAAACTTCAGCTGGGCACATGTAAGAGGCGGCGCCTTCTGCACCACCACCTCTGAGGTTCCCTCGGCCGCACCTTTGATCCGCGAGGAGTCCAAGATGGCTTGCACATCAGCTCCCAGGACCCCTTTGGAGAAACCAAGCGCTTCCAGAAAACGAGGCGCCCGGCTNCACCTTTGATCCGCGAGGAGTCCAAGATGGCTTGCACATCAGCTCCCAGGACCCCTTTGGAGAAACCAAGCGCTTCCAGAAAACGAGGCGCCCGGCTCCTTGGCGCCTTGGACCTCCTACTTGGAGGGTCGCTTCCGCTCATATCTAGTTGGTGGACATGTTGTGGTTACGAAGCTGGCTTAGTAAGTCCGGTATTCTAGCTTATATCTTGTATAACTTGACCCTCAAATGGGTTATATGTTGTTTATGTTAGCAGTGCAAGATAGTATGTAGATAAGAAAAGTTATATGTGGCCAGTAAGTAGTTAGGTGGTTAGTATCTACATACCATTCCAGGTAGCGGACTTATCCTGTAAGCCTCACAACCCAGTTAGCCTACATAGAGCTATGCACTTAACCTACTTAAGCAAATGAGTTATAAGTTGGCTAAGTAGCGGCTAAGTGCACTTAGGCTAAGTCCACTTAGCCTACTTGGGGGGCCTTGTCGTCATGTTATTTTTAATTAGTTTTTTTTGGAGGTGTCAGTGTGTTGGAATTTTATTTTGAAAAGGTTTGAGGGGCTTGTTGCCAAGAGTTTTAAAAAAATGGGCCGACACGTGGGGCATGGTTTCGATTTTTTTGCTTTGGGCTGCGAGCCTTGAAGTAGTTTTTTTGCTTTTTTTCATTTCTAGGGCATGGTCTGAACGATCAAAACTTTACCTTGCCGAAGCCCCATCACTTGGAATTTAATGTATTCAAGCAACCGCAGACGCTGACCCAATATATGTACACTCTTGATATAGGCTGCTTTTAGATGGGCTGGAGTTACGGCAGTGTATATAGATAGGTTGAAACTAAGACATATATCTGTAAACCGATCAACCCCCATATATACATAAACCCCGAAGCCAACTCCTGCCTCTCCTGATACCGGTGGCCGGGCTTGGGCTGGCTGCGGCTGCGTGCTCGCCGAGCAGGCCGGCTACAAGGGTTTTTCCGGTGTTTTTAGTTTAGGCTTTTACGTGTCTGAAGATAGCGAGAGGCATTTGTATAGGGCTCTAAATGTGGCAACAAAATATTCGACATATTTTATAGGCGTACAAGGTACAGGAAGTGAGGGCTGCCTGGGGGCATCGTGCATGGTTTTAGAGTAGGTGTTGCTTATAGAAGTCTTGGGTTTTTGAGTTTATACAACTGGCCGAAGCCAGCGGGCTTTCTGTAAACGGGCCGATACAAAAACACACACACACACACACACATACATACCAATACACACCCGTATAATGTATGTAAATAGAGTTCATATATACATCCGTATATGTATCTCTGTATATGTCTGTATTTTTCACTTATATAATCTTCTCGAACGAGTCGAACGAGTGCCAATGCACAGTTGCATAATCACAGGGTCGAGCTTGTGTGTGTGTGTGTGCCTGTGTCTCATTGTTTCAGGATGTTGTATGGGTTTCGTTACATGCATATGGTAGGTCAAAAGCCGGGTTCGACATCTACCTTTATGAGGCTTGTTTGGTTTGGGCACGAATATGCTGGACGTGTTCGGTTTGGTCTGCGTTGGCTGCAGGGCTGTTTGGACTTGAGTGTGGTGGTTTCCCGTTTCCTGTTTGTCTTGGCTACCTGTTTGGCTTTGGTGAGGGAACCAGTGGATCAGTTTCATGTTGTTTCATTGCTCCATGCATGTCATGCATGCATCCAACTTTGCAGGGTTGAGCTCGCAAAGTTTATTCCTGCAGGGCATTGCTCGCAGGAACACCCGCATTCTCACTTTCTCTTACTCGCTCCAAGTGACCATACCTCAACATGGCCGCAAGCTTGAGTGCAGAGAACCTCAACAAGATCCTTGACCTCCTCACGAGGGCAGAGCAAAGCCCCATCGTGCAGGCCATCTCGGAGCTGCACAAGTATCTCTTGGAGGAGAAGCTTGCCTTCAAGATGAAGCTTCAGTGCGACATGATCGGAGTGCACTTTCAAAACCGAGACGGCATCGGGTGTTCCGCCACCCACGTCTCCGAGCTCATCACCAACATCGCGGCCATAGGATTCGTGGAGTCAGAAGTCAAGGCTATTTGCCTTGAGGTTCCTGGTGAGAAATGAGCAGCACCGCGCATACATAAAAAACCGGCGAAAAGTTTATGTATACATAAACTTTGGCCCGGAGAGTTTATGTATACATAAACTTTCTTTCCTAGCTCGGCGAAAAGTTTATGTATACATATTCTTTTGGGGGTTTGTTTATGTAAATGGGTTCTCCTGTGAAGGAACCGAGCATGAATTCGGGGACGACCACAAAGCAACAGCGAAACCAACCAAACTCGGCTGGTCCACCCCTGAAGTTCGCTTTGGTGGGGTGGGCTGGTTTTGGGACGGGGAACAGTCCTCGCTCCTTGTGCACTTCGTGCTTTCCCGACTCCCCCCCCGGCCGGGAGATGGCCTGGGCTAGCTTTTGGGTAGGGGATTCCTATGAAGAAAAAGTAGCCTTACAACTACCTTATATATAGAATACCCCCTCTATATACCTTCAAGAATTTCATACAGCATACCCTATTGAATACCTCCCTAAATATAGGCTACATAATACCGTTTGTACAATACCTTATGGAGTACCCTGTAGAACGCCTTTTGGAATGCCCTATAGAATATCATATGGAATACCCTGTAATCTTACACAAGACCACCTATGTAATATATCCTCTGTAGACCTAAAATATACCCCATAGAATATCCTCTAAGAAACCTTCTAGGATATCTTTTCGGATACCTTATAAAATACCCTATAGCATACCCTATAGATAACGATTCATAATAAGTAAATCAGGAGGAGCCCGCCGTGTAATAGCATAGTATACAGAAGACATTAGACACTGTTTCGTTGTATTATTTTGGTGTGAGTGGGTGCGCATCGTCATAGACAGGGAGTACTAGGCAATACTTTGCACGATTATGATTGGAGTGGGCTTGTGCCGTCTTCCATAGGAAATACTAGGCGATACTTAGTATGACTATCTTGGTTGGAGTTTTGTGCCGTCGTAGACAGAAATATATACTAGGCAATACTTGGTATGAGTATCTTGGTTGGAGTGGGCTTGCGCCGTCTTCCACAGGAAATACTAGGCGATACTTAGTATGACTATCTTGGTTGGAGTTGGTTTGTGTCGTCGTAGACAGGAAATACTAGGCAATACTTGGTATGAGTATCTTGGTTGGAGTGGGTTTGGGTCGTCGTAGACAGGGAATACAAGGCAATACTTGGCATGATTATTTTGGCTTGAACGATTCTGGGATACAAGCCTTGTGTTCTGAGTAGAGTCGTAGCGCAGTCTAGCAAGCAGAACAGGAGGCTTTGAGGTAGGTTTAAGCAGGGCTAGCAAATTTTTGTGTATATGTATATATATATATATAATATATAATATATATAATATATAATATATAATATATAATATAATATATATATAATATATATATATATATATATAATATATGTATAATATATATATATATGTATGTGTAATATATATATATATATATATATATATGTATGGGTCTTTAGGCGTTTTTCCAGCCCCTTCTCTTCATATATCCCTGTCTTTTTCCGCTTCTTAAACCCTTCAAGTCGTCTACCAAGGACCACAAGACTTTACCAGCCGAGAGCCTCCACACCAGCCCGTGTAGACCATACCCACAATCAAACAAACGAAACAGCAACATCACGTTCGTCCTCGTGTCTAGAAGAAAACAAATTCTAGAGTGTATGCTAGATAGAAGTTATGAAAGTTTTAACATATATGTCATTGGTAAACTCTGCCGTGTAGGATTCTACGCGCCAGCAAAGGAACCAAAAAAAAAAACCTTAGGTACTTGAACAGCTCATCCCGCGGCAGGCAGCCGCATCTGGCCCGGAGCAGGCCAGAGTTGCAAAGGCGGTTTGTTTTATTAAGCGACGGGGCTGACTAAATCAGATATATTCCACTTAAGCCACTTAGCCAAATAACCCTTAACCCGCTTAGCCTACTTAGCCTAAGTGGCCTAATTCAACATAGCTATGTGAGCTAAGTGGCCGCATGTTATCTATGCTAAGTCTACATAGCCGATGTTGCCTATCCAGTTGTAAATGCCTCTGTAACCAATTGTTATGTGTTCTATCGAGTTATAACCAGCCCCGACCCTCCTAGTAAGGTGAACCACGTAGTCATACACGGTCTTCTCATCCAGAGGGGAGAATCCCAGTCGAAGCCACGCCGCACTCAGTTGCCCTCCACCGGCAGAACATGAGCAGCGAAGCTGCTCGCGTCCTCAAAGTAGACGTCGCCTTGCGCCTGAATGCATCTGAGATTGAAGCGTCGACGGCCGACGCGTCCTCAGCCCGCTGAGCTTGCAAGATAGCCTTGCCCAAGGCGGTGGCATCACCTGAAGATAGGACTAGGACCTTCCACCTCTCAAGGGCAGCCGACCTGTTGTGATCCAGCACGTCCACCCACGAAGAGCTGTGTACGGCAGACTTCAACCATTTCGAGGCCCGGGCTGCCCTCAGAGGCTGTGGCGTAACATCCGACCAGCTCTTATCGTCCGCCTCAGAGGCAGAGGAGGCCGCCGTTGGCAAAACCGGCCACCACGGGGCCGGGAAAGCAGAAGTGCTCGTAGCACCCAGGATATTCCGAAGAGGCCCGGTTTTCCAGGCCAGACAGGGCCTCTTGACCCGTGCTCTAAGGGCCCAGGCATCCGACCGAAGACTCAAAGGCTCGCCTCCCAAATCGGTGCTTTCCACTCCCACCCCCTTCATCTCGCGAAGACCGATGGCAAAAAGACCGGAGAGTCCGACTGTAGCAGGAAGCCTTGCAGATCACCTCTGATAGCCTCCGCAAAGGTAAAGCCCGCTTGCAAAATGGTGGCTCGCTCGGCTCGTGTAAGAAAGGCCCAGCAGAGAGCCGTCACACGAAAGTTATCTGTAGTCCCCGAGCCCAGCACGCAAACAAAACCCACCGCAGGAACCAGCTGGAGAGAGTCGTCCCAGCCTTGCAGATCACCTCGGATATCCTTAGCAAAGGTAGTGATTCCATGCAAGCCAACCCACCCAATCCACCCTGGGAAATCATTCCCACAAATATCTCAAATCGAATAAAGCTTTAAAGCAATATAAATGAGATATGGACAAAAAGAGCAATCAAATATATGTTGCCGAAATTATCAAGGAGAAATAAATAAAAGCTGCAAGCAGAATGCACGGCCGACGTTTTCGCCTCATCACGAGGAGTGCGTGCGATGGCCCATGGGGCTTCGTCGAATGCACAGCCGAAGCGAACCGCAACGACTGATCCCCCATAGACGAAATTTCTGGGATATGGGTGGGCGGGATTTCAGAAATTGCTACGACCTGCACCCAGGTCTAAGCCAGGGCGGCGCGGTAGACATGATTCACTAAGCAGCCAAATCAAACGCGCACCCGATAAAGAAAAGTAAATCACAAAGAAAACCCTTTCTTTGAGGGAAAAAATTTTGGGCTGAAATAATAAAGGCAATTTCAGCCAAAGAGGCTTGCAAATAAATCACACTTTTCCTTTCCGTACGCAGAGTCAGGCGTTAAGGCAGCTGAAAACCGCCGTGTGAAAGCTAACTCTTTGCGGGGCGACAGGTGGACAGGCACTTGGTGCCCGGCTGCTATGCAGCTGCAATGCATCCGTGTCTACCGGTCCGAAGACCATAGCATAGACTGCCAACAATCAGCAGTATAAAAGAGATCATTCGTTCCGGAGAGCTGCAATGATCACTGCAAAATTCATAAGAAGCTAAGCTACGGAAAACATGGTGAAGTAATGCCTCCGTCATTCTTGTTGCAAATGGCGTCCCATCCACAACGATGTAAGCAACGGTGGCCGTAGCAGGCAAGCCCGCCCGTCACCTGTGACAGCCCTCGGCGTCCCGCAGGGCCTGACACCCGAAGCATACAATGAGTCGTAAGGCATATCTGCGGCTAAGCAACAGAGCTCACATTACACCAACTCATGAGAGACAGTGCACGTCTCGGTAATCAAGAAAAGCTCGCTCGATCAGGTCATTTGGCACTTCATCCGCCAGGGGCTCGAGCAGAGGTGCGTTGAAGCCCAGGTCGCACAACGTGGAATACTGTTCGGCAGAAAGTCGCTCAATGCCACGCAAACAATATGCAACGCAGATCACACGTCGGTCCTGAGAATTCTCTGCGCAGTGTAAATGCTGCTGTGCATTGAAAGCAACCGGGCCATCATCAAAGCAAATGCTTACAGCACGTCGGGTCTCACCAGCAAGCGTGACCCAAGGGGCTGCGGAAGATGCAATGTGCAACGCGCCACCTCGAAAGTATGTAAGCGGGATGACTAAGTTCAGGCCAAAAGAATTATTGCGATCTCGATGCCATTTGGCGATGGATCCTTCAGCAACTGTAAAACTGGTAAAGCAATGATCAGGCCAAACATCCCGGATTAATGCGCACACAGACTTCACAAAGTCAGGATGACTTGTGGTGTGCAGGCGCAAATTTGGCCTGCCACCCATGTTGCACATACCTGCAGTGTATGATCGGATCACTCCACCACGCAGCATGCTGTCGGGCCTGTCACCAGGCATGTCATCAAAATAAGAGAGCAGAGCAGTCATGCGATCGCTGAGCCGAGGCAAAGTAGGAACCAGCGGATCCATGGATTCATCGGCACTGGGTGAATCCTGAAGGTCCGGATGAGCCGTGCCGAGTATGCTGGGGAGCTCAAGCTGCCATATCTCCGGGTCCACTCCTGGTGGCACGGATGGTAACATGCTTCGGCATCAGCGTATCCCGAAAAATCAAAGCCTGCAGTACACCATGCATACGGAGCCGCTGCAGATGAAAGAAAACACATGAAAAGATGTGGCATGCGTCAAATTATGAGCTGGCGCTGGCAACGACTCTTTGTCGGGATGCGCCGCGTTTTCCGTGTGGCACTCAGGTAGGGACTGCGCCTACGCGAACAGCTCCTAAGAGGTAGGCTCCAGTGGAGAGGTGCTCAAGGTCGGCGGGTCTGGGCTTACGGGGCTTACAACCGTCGTCAGTAATATGCAGCTGATATTCTGGGGCTCCGCTCACTGCCGTACGCTGGGTGCACAAAACCGTTTGGTAATGTCCTGCATGGATGGTGGCCCCGCGATGAAACAGCATGCCAGCAACACGGTACTGCACCATGACAATGGCGTGAGTGCCATCAAAACATGGCACGTCAAAGGCCTGCCCCGCCTGGAAAAGGAGAGGCGCGGTGTACTTACGCAACGGGTCCTCCGGGTCAAAACGTGATAGCTGCAGGAGCAGTAGCAGCGGAGGGACGCGCAATGCCTGTAAGAAACGAGTGCTTTCACTATGCCAATAATCTATGCATGTCTGCAGGTCCGGCCGCAAATCCAGTCTGATGGGCATGATGCCTGAGTCGCGCAANTAATCTATGCATGTCTGCAGGTCCGGCCGCAAATCCAGTCTGATGGGCATGATGCCTGAGTCGCGCAATGCATGAGTGGCTGTGTCCTCACGCGCCTCCCAGGTGCCCTGAAAAGCTGGGATGTTGGCCCGTTGAAGCAAAAACTCAGTGAAAGCTACTGCATCCTGCTGCACATGTATGTCGGATGCCACCGCGCGCAACCAGTCGCGCGTAAGAGCATGCCAAGGCAAACTACTGGTGAGTGTGAGCTTGAGGCCCGCCTTGAGGGATCCAAAAGCCGCTTGCAACACGCCGTATGGCGACGGCAGATCACGGGATGCAACCTGCACAAGCCAATGCAAGAGGATGACCGCTGCATTCATGTAACAGATTTGCCCCGGATTCAGCAGCACCGGG
This sequence comes from Symbiodinium sp. clade A Y106, assembly GCA_003297005.1. NCBI lineage: Eukaryota > Dinophyceae > Suessiales > Symbiodiniaceae > Symbiodinium > Symbiodinium sp. clade A. The sequence continues at coordinate 14,117 of BGNK01007226.1, forward strand.
CAAGCTGGGGGCCCAGCAGGCCATGGCCTCACAGATCTCCGTCCTTCTGATGGTTCCGACGAGTCTGGTCGACCGTCCGCAAGAGGCTGGATGCTGCCTGTTCCAGGGTCAGCGCAAGGGGTTGGCGGCGCTGACGATGTGGACGAAGTCGGGATCCGATCAGCCGCATCGCGCTGAGATCTGAGAGCTGCTGGAAGAGTCCATAGAGTTCCTGGGCCTGTGCGCCCCTGTTGCTGATCATCAACATGAAAGGCAACACGTTGCTTTGATACTCCGCTGCTTGCGGCCTCGTGCTGTGGAACTTCTGGATGAGAACCGTGGCGGGGATCAGCTGAAGCACTCTCTGGATGATGGTCAGAGCTTCGGAGTGTGGCAGCCCTGTCCNCTCCGCTGCTTGCGGCCTCGTGCTGTGGAACTTCTGGATGAGAACCGTGGCGGGGATCAGCTGAAGCACTCTCTGGATGATGGTCAGAGCTTCGGAGTGTGGCAGCCCTGTCCTTCCGGTGTCTGCGATCGCGGTCTCCGTTGTCGGGTCCCACTTCTGATAGTTCCAGGTTGCTGGATCGGACTCGCTGATCCATGAGTGCTTGGAGAGGGTTGCTCGCTTGTCTTTTTGAAGGGCCATGTTCATGCGTTCTCGCAACTCCATGAAGAGGGCCGTGAGGAGTGTGACACGCAGGCTCTGTGTCAATGTCTCCGGTGACTCCTTCTTCTTGAGCTGCCAGGTCTGAGTTACCTGATAGAGGCTGGCTGTGATTGACAGGTCCCCGGCCGTATCCAGATAAAGCATAAAGCAGCTGTCTGCTTGATAAGCTGCTATGATGTCCNTCTTCTTGAGCTGCCAGGTCTGAGTTACCTGATAGAGGCTGGCTGTGATTGACAGGTCCCCGGCCGTATCCAGATAAAGCATAAAGCAGCTGTCTGCTTGATAAGCTGCTATGATGTCCTCGTGCTTCAAAGATAGTCGGGTGAGTATCGTCAGCAGTTCCATCATGGTTTCCTCGGTCAGCTCCATCTGGGGCTGGTTTTCCGTCGACTGGGTGGCATTCTGTTGCCTGCGACCCCCGAAGCCCTTGCCTCGGAACCCCTTCTGCTGACCTGTCTTGTGAAACTTCACCGGCCCCTGCTGGGTGTCCTCTCTCCGCGCTGACTTGGCTGCTGACAGCGCCGGCATGGCATTGGCGAACATGTCCGCCACCTCCTTTTCCGCCTGCGTCTGTGAGGTCATGCTGAGCCTCCAGGCGCATAATGACATGTAGCAGGCAAGCTTGATAGTAGGCTGGGCACTNAGGTCATGCTGAGCCTCCAGGCGCATAATGACATGTAGCAGGCAAGCTTGATAGTAGGCTGGGCACTTCGGTGTATGCAGCGCGCCTGTCTGCGGTCCTGAGGGCTGAAAAGAGCAAGCCTTGCACACTCCCTTGTACTTGAGGCGATAATGCTGCTTCAGGCGAAGTAAAACGTCATCATTGTGCTGCCAATGCGTCGGGTGGGTACGTCTGATGTGTTGCTTAACGCCTCCGCCCTTCCCACACCATTGCGTGCAAAATATGCCAGTGTCTTTTAGCTGGCTTCCGAGGGTCTCAGCAAATGATACCCAGTCAGCTAAGGCAGCATCAGTATGTTCCTGCACATTTGCGATAGCTCNCCCACACCATTGCGTGCAAAATATGCCAGTGTCTTTTAGCTGGCTTCCGAGGGTCTCAGCAAATGATACCCAGTCAGCTAAGGCAGCATCAGTATGTTCCTGCACATTTGCGATAGCTCTCAGGGTGGGATCCTCCGTTCCATTAGGTGTCTGCTGGGAACAGGGGGCAGGTGCAGCGGGTGGTGTAGCGGACTGGTTGGGTTCGTCAGGAAGGCTGGCAGGGTCCCTCTCGGCAGGCGGTTCGCTGTTATGATGGCGTCCATCGGCCCGCTCCTGGTTGGGTGGCTGGCGGGATTGCAGAACAGGACAAGCATTCAGGACGTGACCTTTTAAGCCGGCCCACTTACGAAACACTTGTTTGCAGTGCCTGCATGTTGGCATGCCACCAAGACT
>BGNK01007227.1:2090-14448 GCA_003297005.1 Symbiodinium sp. clade A Y106
TCCGCACAGCAGCTAGCATCTCCTCGTATTTCCTGAGGGCCGGGGCGAGGAAGTCTCGCCCATATGTGTTAAGCGTGCCGTCACCTGTGGCATGATGCCCAAGCTGGAGGCGCGCATGCCTTTCAAGGCCAAACTTGCTTGCCCAGGACAAGGTAGTGCTCTTAAGACTGTGGCCTGTAATCCCAGAGCACGGCTGTCCTCCCTTATGCAGGATCTGTCTCAACCAGGCCCCCGCCTCTGCAGTGGTGACGGACCTGGACATCCATCCTCCGGCTTGATCGGGAGCTGGCAAGAGCGGCCCCTCTTCACGAGACTCAAACCCTAAACCCACAGTAGCGGCCACCTGAACAAAGCCAACAGCCCAGCTCACCTTTCCAANAGCTGGAGGCGCGCATGCTTTTCAAGGCCAAACTTGCTTGCCCAGGACAAGGTAGTGCTCTTAAGACTGTGGCCTGTAATCCCAAAGCACGGCTGTCCTCCCTTATGCAGGATCTGTCTCAACCAGGCCCCCGCCTCTGCAGTGGTGACGGACCTGGACATCCATCCTCCGGTTTGATCGGGAGCTGGCAAGAGCGGCCCCTCTTCACGAGACTCAAACCCTAAACCCACAGTAGCGGCCACCTGAACAAAGCCAACAGCCCAGCTCACCTTTCCAAGCCCCAGCGCCGGGGCGATTAAAGGCATTGCGAGCCCACTGGCCGCGACGTCTCTAGCTGTCTTATGGCTCCGAGTGCAACATTCAAGATATCCCAGCCCGTGGCTCAGCAAGCAATCGAAGTCCAGGAACCAGCTCTTNTGCGAAGAGCAAACACCCCGCTGCATACCGATCAACAGGGTCCTCATCATTGTTGGCCAGGAAATTTTCAAGATACTGCACAGCGTCAGTGGTAAGCACTGCGCTCTGCTTTCTCTCTGCCTTCTTCTGCACTTCCAAGGCGACGGCTCCCCCCGCCCAAGGACTGAAAAGCTGGTTAACGCGAGAACCATCAAACAACCCGCTCTGGCTGTCTCCACAGGCAAACGGCAAACCCACTACATGAACGGCGAAGTTGACAGCCTCAGTGAAGCTCGTGAATGCTCCAGGCTTCGAGCCCAACCTTTGTAGTTGCTCTATGTAGTCATCAAGAAGCTGTGCAGCAAACGGGAGCGCACGCGCGCCCGGATTGGTTTGGTGAAGCCACAAGACAAACTTCTGNTCATCAAGAAGCTGTGCAGCAAACGGGAGCGCACGCGCGCCCGGATTGGTTTGGTGAAGCCACAAGACAAACTTCTGCAAAGCGCTACCTCGTTTTGCGACGGTACTGGATGCTTTCTTCCCGAAGAGTTCTCTCAGGCACTTCAAGGAATCGGAACCATGTTTACTCCGAAGCTTCCGGCCTATAGCCGAACACTCAGCATCTTCCATGATTACAAACATCCACATCTCCAAGGCCCTNACAAGGTTGAAGTTCACAACATCGCGAAAGCAAGCTCCTAAGGAAATGCTCACGCGTGCCTTCTTAGCGCGCTGCCCCAAGTCACGAGAGGAGGCATCCTCTTCAAGCGATTCTTTAACGGGGTAGGGTACTGCTGTCGGCAGAACATCCCTGCTTGATTGTGGCAGGTCGCTAAGAGAACCTCCGAAGACCAAGCTCAACCCTGGAAGCTCCCACGGCAACTTAACATCAAGGACAGTTCGCCCCAAGCTGAGGCCCGCATCTTGGATGGCTGAGGACATGCGGTCTGCTTCCTCAGGCAGGAGCCGCATGCTCGATCGAACAGGCACCTCATCCTCAAGCAGATCGTCAATGTTTTCAGGCAGGGCCATGCTAGTTGCTTCGGTCTCGTCTGGCACCACATGTTCAGGCTCCATCAGTCAAGAGAGTCTAGGTCAAGGNGCGGTCTGCTTCCTCAGGCAGAAGCCGCATGCTCGAGCGAACGGGTACCTCATCCTCAAGCAGATCGTCAATGTTTTCAGGCAGGGCCATGCTAGTTGCTTCGGTCTCTTCTGGCACCAAATGTTCAGGCTCCATCAGTCAAGAGAATCTAGGTCAAGGTCAGTGGACTCACTGGACTTCAGCCCTTCAAGAAAAGCAATCCGGTTCTGCAAGAGGCTCAAACAAATGGACAGCTGCCGGCACAGATGTTGCACACGGTCCACTCTCTGATGGACCTCACACAATGCCTCAAGAACCTTCTCTTCAAGATCGTGAAGGAGCACCCGAGTTTCTCTTTCACTCAAAGGCTCCGCACCGGCACCATCCATACACACTACCCCCGGACGAAAAACNAACAGACGTCACATGAGTTCACATGAAACAAACATGCATGCCCTAATTTATTTCAAAGGAAATAAATTTGTTTTGCAGGGAAAATAAAAACTCATCCGCGCCTACACGGAGTTAGTTCTAAAAGCCACTGAAGCAATTCCCAGGCGAGCACAGCTTTGATTCCTTGTCGGATTGCTCGACCGAAGCCCCCGAGAGCGAGTCTGATTTTGAGGAGGCGGCTTCCATTAAATTAGTCTTCAGATTGGAGAATGCACTCGTTGTACTCTGGAACAGGATCCGCACCTAGACGACGAGAGCTTGAGTCGCTTTGTAGCAGCTAGATCAGACCCCAGACAAGTAATGTATCAAAATACCCTGCAAGCCTCATCCATCCCAGGCAAGGAGGCCAACGATGGCAGCAGCGACCTCTCGCACGATCGCAGGATTAGCTGCTCCAGCATGAGTTCGAAGGATAACCCTTGGGTTAAGACCTGTGGGGTAACAGGCAAGGTTTTGCCTGCAACACCCCCTGAAAGCAGTGGCGAATCAAGCTCCGCCAGACCCTTGATGGACGAGGCCAAAGCTGGATCCTAGAATGAATTCATATGTTCCATATTCCTATACATATGCTGTAGTATATAGGTTAACTAGTCATTGCAATACCTTCTGCACAACTTTGGTAGCAGTCTCGAACCTTACGCCGTGACACACAAACCATGAACTCTAGATGCCCTGAGCTTGAAGCCTCAAAGACCAGATCGACAAAGGCCCATAGCTGGTTGGTAGAAGCCCCAAAATCTGAGAAACCTTAACCCTTAGACCCTAAACCTTAAGGCCCGAACGATCCCTAAACCCCAAGGCTCAAACCATTTGGCTCAAATCCGAAACTGAGGAGTTTCGGACGATGCTCTTCAGAAGGAGCTCAACGAGCTGATGCGACAACAGGCAGTGCTTGAGGATTTGAACATGTTACTGGTTCTTCAAGAGGAAGAACAAAGTCTTGCAGAGCTTCTAGCTGCCCTTCACGATCAAGATGGTATGCCTGCTCCTGTGCCACCCCAACACCTCTCCTGCTCCTTGCCTAGATTAGAACACGTATTGGCCGAAACACAACCTGGACTCGATAGCTTCCGAAAACCTACAACCATAGCCCAGGGGCCGATCATCAAGAGACGCAGCCACTTGACCTGGGCGAAGCTTTGGCTGTGGAGCAGTCAATCGCAAAGGCCCGGAGTGCGAGCAGCATGTATGGTACATTAATTGGACTAGATCTGAGATGATATTTCCTGTCCCCGTGCACTGCATGCATTGGCTCTGTAAAGGCTGCAGAAGACTACACGCCGGATTTGTCAAGTGTGAGAAGGCAGCTCTTTCCAGATGAAACAGCAAACGAAGCAGCAGCCAAAGGCCCGGCAGCAGCACAGGATTTCGTCAAGAACGACAGCATAGCAGATGTAGCTTTCGAAGCAGAGGCCCCGACAGCAGCAAAGGATTGCGAGAAGGACAACAGCCCCACAGATGTAGCTTTCGAAGCAGAGGCCCCGATAGCAGCAAAGGATTTCGTCAAGGACAACAGCCCCGCAGATGTAGCTTTCGAAGCAGAGGCCTCGAAAACCGCAGCAGAGGATTTCGTCAAGGACAACAGCCCCGCAGATGTAGCTTCCGAAGCAGAGGCCTCGAAAACCGCAGCAGAGGATTTCGAGAAGGACAACAGCCCCGCAGCAGAGGATTTCGAGAAGGACAACAGCCCCAAAGCAGCAGAGGATAGCAATAAGGACAACAGCCCCGCAGCAGAGGATTGCGAGATGGACAACAGCCCCGCAGACGCAGCTTCCGAAGAGGGATCCTGCACTCCCACAGAGCCAGAGAGTTGTGATGAGGGCACGAAGCATTACAGTCCATGTGAGGCCCCAAAGGAACCCCCACAAATCAAGCGATCAGACAGACTTCGGCCTTCCATGTTGGACGATATGAAGGCTATCTCTCCGGTCGAGCAGGCCAGGCTTGCTCGGGCGAAGAAAGCCGAGGATGATGATGATGATGATGATGAGGAGGAAGCTTCAGTTGAAGCTCCAGCCGAGGCTCCGGCACGCCGGGGCAGAGGTCGTGGCAGAGGTCGGGGAAAGGATCAGGGCCGGGGCAGAGGTCGTGGCAGAGGTCGGGGAAAGGCTCCCCAGCATGCTGCCGATGCTGAGGCCGATAAAGCCGCTGGGCCTCGTGGAAAGCGAGCTAAGCCGGAGTCTTCCTCTCCTGATTCCAGGAAGCCGAAGGCTCGTAAGATTCGTGATGCTGAGTGTGAGCCAGCTGCTCACCCCACCGAGTCGAAGAGCAAGCCGAACCCGGCACCCAAGAGGAAGGCCAAGCTTGAAAAGAATGAAGCAGTCGAGAAGCCCTCTCCCAAAAGCAAGCCCCGGGCCAAGTCAGGCCCAAAATCCAAGGCGAAGCCGAAAGTTGCACCCGGCAAGAGGAATGCAAACAAAGCCAACAATGCAGAGGCCGAGGATCCGATTGCCGAGATAAAGGCCAAGAAAAGTAGGAAAAGCATTGCCTATCACAAGGCAAGAAAGGAAGCAGAACTCGCAGGCAAGCCCGCCGATGAAGCAAAGGAAGCAGCGAAAAAGGTCGCTCGGAGAAACATGAGATCTGATAAGCACTGTGTGGGACTCTAGATTCTAGATGCTTTGGCTATAGATAGTACATATCCGGATCGTGCAATCCTGTAGCTTTGCATTCGAGGCCTATGCCGAGACAAACTAGCTACGCCGACTTTTTCATGGCACGGCATCGAAGGGGAGATCGTGCTTCGATGATTTATGATGAGACCGAGTTCGGATGAAGTGTGTTCCAGCTCTGTGGCTGCTAGCTTTTTGAAGGGGCAAGAGCACATACGGCCTAGTTATGTGCTCCGGGGCACAATGCCATGTGGGTACCCGCTTTGCTTGTGCGAACACGAGCTTAGTACAGCAGGTTCATCACGATGTAAAGTCGCTCAGCTATGCACACATGCAGCCGGCTGCACTTGTGAACAAATCTGTTACTGTTTCGCTGCATCCTGCATAACTAACCTGCCTGTGCTCGGTCATATTACAACCCTAAAAGCTCCGACTCCAATCCCTTTCGCCCCTCGTCAGGTGAACCTCGATGCCTTCAAGAGTTGAGGGCTGGGCCGCACGAGCACGTGCATTGGGGCCAGGTCACCGCCTGCCGTGCCGTGATTACTCTCTGCACTTGCCTTATGTTTCGGGCTGGATGCTTCAGATTCTTCGACCCTAGACCCAAACCCCAAACCTAATATAACTTGTTCTAGAGATCCTGGGACTACTTGGGGTTAAAAGGTTTTAGCCAGTCGAGTCTAGGGTTTGGGGTTACTTCATAGCAAAATCATATCCAGAGATCATCGAGAACGACCCGAATCACCCCACTCGTAGTCATGGTTTGGATACGCTTGCCGGGCCTACTTCTGTGTTATGTGCAGCTGAAGGCAGACACATAGAAATAGATAGGGTTTTGTAGGGTTTAGGGTTTAGGGTTGTGGATGGACAAAATCCTGCATGACCTTAAGGCCTAAACTATGGGAATTATGGTGCTATACTATTATACTTAGGTCATGCAGAATTTTGTCCATCAACAGTATATTAATATCTAGGAGGCTGCTTTGCCTGGAGATGATCCTAGGTACTTTGCACGCATACAGGAGGTGCTGGGGCATGATGATGCATAATGACGATGCTGTCGTTTGTGATTGCCATAAACCCTAAACCCCTAAACCCCTAAACCCTAAGCTCTAAACCCTAAACCCTAAACCGCCCTAAACCCAAAACCCTAAATCGGTGCTGTTTGCCAATGCAGTCATACCACCGGTTCCTGCAGAACAGTTTTGTGCCCGAGTCACCCGAGTCTGCCTCAGGACTTAGTCGACTACCAGTGCAGCACTCCCCGACAGTTCAGAATGCAACCGCCCACTTGAACAAACCCTTCAAAACTTGCAGCCCCCAAACCAAATCCTTTCAAGCCAAGCTTAGACACTCCACGCCGAATCGCTCATGGAACGGTCGTCTTTAGTTGCTGTGACTTCGGAGCTGCATCGGCTGCATGAGGAAGTTTCCGAACTCCGTGCTGAGTGCTCGGCTCTTCGAACAGAAGTGTGTCGGATTCATGCTAGGCTTCGATCTATCGAACAAAGACTGGAGCAGGGTTCTGTCGTTTTGGACAAACATGCTTCCTTGTATGGGCGACTGAGTGCTCGAGTGAACCTCTTGGCCACGAATCTCACCGATATGTTTACCACTGCTGGCATTAACTTTCGAGTCTTATGGTGAAAGAAAGCCACCTGTTCGCAATCATTACAGGAACGTTTTGGCAATATAGACTACCTCAAGACCCTGCACAAACCCTTTGCCCTGTGGACGATGCCTCCTCGGATATCGAAGCTCGGGTGTCCTTCCATAGGTATAAATTAGAACTTTGGTTTGTAACTACTGGTCTCGAACTATAGTTTAGGGCTAGGGGCTTGCAGGGCTTCGGATTTCTGGTGTCTACGGGGCTTGGAGTGGGGGTTCCTTGGCTGCCCTAAACCCCAAACCCTAAACCCCGTACTGCAGGTATCCTGGCCTCGCTGGAGTTTTGCTTTCCGGAGAAGGATTTCTGACGAGTTCGGGTGCCTCTCGTCCTTTGATCGTGCCTACTTCTATATATACCGATAGTTCCGCTTTCTGGCAATTCTAATTACGCCTGCACTCCTGGAATTACAGTGGTAGCCCGGCTGGGTTTATATAGTTATCGATCTATATAAATCGAAAGATATATGTGGCTTTTACAGTTTGCTAGTCTGAGCTAGTGGGTAGGTAGTTGTCCTGGTTTGGGCAGGTAGGTAGGTAGGTAGCTAGGTAGGTAGGTAGCTAGCTAGCTAGGTAGGGAGGTAGGTAGCCAGCTAACCAGCTAGCTAGGTAGGTAGCTAGGTAGCTAGCTAGGTAGCTAGGTAGCTAGGTAAGTAGGTAGGCAGGTAGGTCAGTAGCTAGTTAGGAGTGTTTCCGACTGTAGAAAGGGTCCAGCCGGCTGCTTTCGCATGTATTACATTTTACCAGTTTGGGCTGAGTTGTCAGTGGGGCTAGATCTTCGGAATGATCGGATTTAGCTTTGCACATGGGTTTGGGCATGGGTGCTTCTGGGGTTCTTGCTTGAGGGTAGAGGCTTGATTTGATGCATCGACAATGACTTAGTCTCGCTGGAGTCCCTTTTTCACTGAAGCTTACTTAAAATCCTGAAGCTTGTGGGTACTTCGTCCGGATATCCAATGGACTCTGCTAATTAAACTTACCCCGTGCCTAAACCCTAACACCTGACTCCCGAAACACCCGGAAACACATTATATTATTTAGCACTCGACTCTAGACCCAGGACCGCCTGCCCTAAACAAACTGTAGCTATACCTATACATCTATCCACCTAGATATGTACCTATATATCTATACAGAATATATAAGTATATACATATATATATATATGTATACATTTCGCATCAAGAACACTTATGCCAAGCTGCTATAGCTTTTCGAGTCTCCTATGTATGGAGCCCAGCAGGCCCAGGATTGTTTCGGTCGCATGAGCATCCAAAGCATCTTAAGACCCGAACCCAAGCCCCAGCCACTGCAAGGCTCCACCCTAGAATCAAGCCCCAGGCTCCTCGACATACACCGGCCCCTCTTAGCCCGAACTTTTAAGAAGCCAAGGTTATTCTTGATTGCAAAGCTAGCTCCAAGACCCAAGCAGCCTCAAAATAGCCTCTTCTTAGAAAGCAGGCAGAATGCTGAGGCATCCATATATTATAGTAATAGCTAGACTAGAAGGCAGCCCCAGAACCCAAGCTGGCAAGGCTCCATGTTCGGTCCTAAAGTATTAAGTCTCCTAGTACTGAAGGTAGAAGGCAGCCCCAAAGCTCAGGCAGGCAACCCCGAAACCTCCACGTTCCGTCCTAGTAGTATATATAATTAGGCAGCCCCAAGGCTCAGGCAGGCAACCCCCAAAGCTCCACGTTCCGTCCTATAGAGTGTATGTATATATATATATATCGTAGTCTTATATATTTATAATAGAAGGCAGTCCCAAAGCTCAGGCAGACAACCCCCCAAACCTCCACGTTCCGTCCTACAGTAGTATAGAATTTAGAAGGCAGCCCCAAAGCTCAGGCAGGCAATCCCCAAACCCCCGCGTTCCGTCCTAGTAGTAAAGTTAGAAGGCAGCCCCAAGGCTCAGGCAGGCAACCCCCTAAGGCTCCACGTTCCGTGGCAGCCTGGAGGCCCAAGAGCCACATTCCAGCCCCGAGGCCCGACCCCTATAGTTCCATCATTTTAAAAGGCAGCCCCCATGCCCAAGCCGCAGCCGCCAACCCCGGCCAGCCCAGGATGTGGCGAACCCGACCGGGTGTTGCTGTTCCGCTGGCAGTGAAGAGGTAGACAGGGTGTTTTTGGCTCCGGTGAAGGTTTTTTTAATTTTAAGTTAGATTTTGGGTTGCTGGGTGCAAAAACACCGAGCGCAATTCAGCGCCAAACCAAATCCCCGCAAAAAACCGCAAACGGGCGCAAACTGGAAAAGTGCTCGTGATGCTCCATGATAAGGTGAACGCCGCCGCCTTGACGTGCACTTTTTGACTCGTGCCACCATAAAAACGCCCTGCTTGACACCATGAGGCCTCGAGTGCTCGAAGGCTTGTGCTTTTAGTCAACCATCACCAGCATGGATCGGCAGAGCTTGCAGCAACAGATTGAGGTAGTTCAGCGGCATTTCTTTAAAGGGCTTTCAGTGGATTATTTCGGTCGCCAATTCCATCGGAGTCATATGGATTCTTGCGATGATATCATATCATATCACATCAAATCATACCATGTCAAATGGTATGATATGATATGACATGATATGATATCATTTATATATATATATATATATATATATATTATGTANTATATATACATGTGTATATATATATATATATATATGTCATAACTCATATGCGATCGTATATCATGTCTCATATGTCATATACCACATATCATATCAGGATCATACCATACCTTTCATTGCATCACAAGGTGTCATATCATACCATCGCCCCATGATTGTCTGACACCCGTGTCCCAGTATGTCACAGTCCTTAAGACTACGGCTCCCGCCACACCGCAGGCCTTTGCCCCGATGATATCGGCACTCGAAGCCGCTTCATTAAACCCTCAGCTAAACCCTAAGCCCCGTGTTAAACCCTACAACCCCATCCCTATCCCTAAGCCCTTTAAATGCCCTCACCCCATCTGAGGAGACCCGCCGCCGCATCGCCGTCTTGCAAGACAAAGTCGGATCGAGATCATCGTCGGCACCTCCGAGTTCAGGTGCTTTTGGCTTGTTCTGGACATTTCCTGGATAGGAGGTTTTGGGTTTAGGGGGTCTAGGGTTTAGGGTTCCGGCCGGGTTTAGGGTTTAGGGGTTTAGAGGCTTAGGATTTAGGGGTTAGGGTTTGTGCATGTGCACGCAAGGAAAATACTTGATACTATGTAGTTTTTGTTTTGGTTCTTTGTGGGTCCGACATTCAGGTGAATCAGCAGACCGTTCTAGAGGTCACCGTGCTGGGGCGGCTTCCACGAGAGCCCTTTCTTCCTCCAGGGCTCCTTCAGGGGCAGCCAAAGCCTCTCAACCAGTTTCTACACGACCGGCAGCCCCCAAAGAAACCAAAGCCTCTCGACCCGAAGTTCGCACAGCACCTGCAGCCCCCAAGGAAGCCAAAGCCTCTGGACCCGAAGTTCCGACAGGACCTGCAGCCCCCAAGGAAGCCCAAGCTGGACCCGAAGTTCCCACAGGACCCACAGCCCCCAAAGTTCCCACAGGACCGGCGAAAGCCAAAGCCTCTGGACCCGAAGTTCCCACAGGACCGGCAGCCCCAAAGAAAGCCGAAGCCTCTGGACCCGAAGTTCCCACAGGACCGGCAGCCCCAAAGAAAGCCGAAGCCTCTGGACCCGAAGTTCCGACCAATGAAAACTGTGGCCCCAAGACTGCAGAAGCCCCGACATCGACTCAGATTCGAGGACATAGCTTCGATAGTGCTTGGAGGCTTCCTACCCCGAACTCCACACCTCGGCCACACGCCGAACAGCCGACTCCGCCTGAGAGCTTGCTGGGTTCTGGTTCGTCGGCCGCTTTGCCTAGCTCTCCGGGGTCTGAGAAGTTGCCTGAGCCACCAAGCCCAAGCTGGGCGAAGAAGACCCCTTCGCCCAGTCCGAAAAAACGCAGAGCCCGAACCCCAAAAAGCACCCCTCGTGCTGGTCGTGCCAACAAGCCGAAGCCCTGCCGTTCCAAGTTCGACAAGACCTACTACAGGATCCACGGCTCAAACCAACCCTGCTGGTACATGGAACCCTGAATCCCTCCCTAAACCCTACACCATAGAAACCCTTCCCCCCAAAACCCCAGACCCCTAAACCTCTAAACCCTAAACCCTCGTGTATGCCTACCCCCAAAACCCCAGACCCCTAAACCTCTAAAATGTGCAGGATTCGAGATCGAGAGTACATACATATATCCTTTATGGGGTTTGTGTTTTACAGTATAGAACTCCCTAAACCCTAAACCCTAAACCCTAGCTAGCTAAACCCTAAACCCTAAACCCAACTCTCTGCCTATCTGAGGATGAGGCGGGTCTTCAAGCCCCAGAGTGGGCCTTGCAAAGCTTCCAAGGAGGCATTGTCTCTTTACGAAACTGAGGACGGGAGCTCTTTGGATGTTAAAGATTGTACAAGTGCTGGCTGTCTTAATTCTATCTACATATACTACTGGGTTGGCTTTCTGTATCCGAGGAAAGAAGCTGAGGGAACTGTTCGAGAAGCACAGCAGCTGGAAGACCATCGACATGCTAGTGCAGAAATACGTCAAGAATCTAGAGGCTTACGAGAAGAATGCTCAGTGGGTCACGAAGCAGTTCTTGATAGAGAAGATGCACTACACAAAGTAGCTTTAGTTGCATTACTCGATGTGTGCTAGGAACCTTCCGTGCTCTGCTTCTATAGTCGTGCTTCTGCTATGCATATAACCGAGGCAGATGGCAGAGAACTCCTTTGCCTGGGCAAAATCCAAGAACCTTCTACGGGTGAACGAGGTTCACAAGTGCGAGGAAGCCCGACTGGTGTTGGAGGAGAAGTACTCCAACAAGAGCGAGCGAGGCAGCATGAAATCGCTGACTTCCGAAGGCGAAGTCGAGGACCAAACTCCCACCAATCCACTCCCTGAACAGTTGGACACAAATCCCATAGCCTAGCTTTAATAAACCGGCCAGAACAACCACAAATCACAAAGCCCCCTCAAACCTGAGCCCTGAGACACAGGCTAGCCCTAGACTTAACTGAGCAATAATCTTAAGTTATAATGATCGTGGTCATCAATAGATATCTTAAACCATCCCAGAAACTCCAAACCATCTGATCCCAAGTACGGCTTTTCTACATGGTTGAGCTGCAGAACTAGGCTTTGTATGAATTCCAACAATTGTGTTGTGTCTTAGTCAGCCTTGCAGGACTCAGACGGCTACATGCTGGAGGATGATGTTCCCTTGGCTGAAAGCTCGGATGTGACCCACAAGCCTGCTGACGCCACAACCAAGGGCAAGTCCTTCGTCACGCAGGAAGTAGCAGGGATTTGTGCAGGAAATCATGTTATGTAGATGTGCTCGTTTTCTCACTAAATACTCTCAGCCCAGGTTTGTGTTCCCGACCATCCAGAAGACCGACAACCCCGTGACGATCCTCCCCAATTTCTTGTCTGTGTTGGGGAAGAAGATTGAAAACGGGTGTCTCGAGCAGGACATATATGTGACACGGTGTTTTGTGTCAGGCACACATGCAGTCCTAGTACTTAGTGGGATGTTTCGCGAGGAGAAACTGAAGAAGATGAACAATCCCCGGGCAGGCGAGCTGCTAGACTTAATATCATGCATATATGTATTCCACGATATTGCCTTATTGTTCTCAGACCGTGCTAGCATAAGAATGTTGTTTGTCACATTTGTAAGTCTCGAATGTCATGTTTGAGCCTTCGGAGATGAATGCTTCACAGACAACTTGCGCATGCTACAA
>BGNK01007228.1:0-18040 GCA_003297005.1 Symbiodinium sp. clade A Y106
TCAGGGAGTGATCAAATGCTCTGCCGCGCACCCTGAAGGTTTCCGAAGAGAATATTCCTACACTTGGTGTCTCATAGGGATTTCAAAGGAACCAAACATCTGGTTTGCAACACAACGTCATCCGTGATCCACCTGAGGTTGGGTGCGGAGCATCCCCGACCGGGTGCGGAGCATCCCCGAACCACCCGAGGTTGGGTGCGGAGCATCCCTGACCCACCCGAGAAACCACCCGAGGTTGGGTGCGGAGCATCCCTGACCCACCCGAGGTTGGGTGCGGAGCATCCCTGCCCTACCCGAGCATCCCTGACCCACCCGAGGTTGGGTGCGGAGCATCCCTGACCCACCCGACGTTGGGTGCGGAGCATCCCTGCCCTACCCGAGGTTGGGTGCGGAGCGTGCCTGCCCTACCCGAGGTTGGCTGCGCAGCATCCCTGCCCTACCCGAGGTTGCCGCGGTTTCCCTCTGCTCTGTTGCCTCTGCGACTTTCTCGGGGGCACCTGCGCAGCGGAGCTTCCAAGTTCTGAATTTACGAATTGCGCGTGGGAAGCCTGCTGCACCACGACTCGGTGCCATGCTGAAGGTGAGCTTGGCTTGCGTTTCAGGCGGCCTGCTCGGAGTCAACTCGATCTTGGCCTGCTCGGAGTCACCNGAATTGCGCGTGGGAAGCCTGCTGCACCACGACTCGGTGCCATGCTGAAGGTGAGCTTGGCTTGCGTTTCAGGCGGCCTGCTCGGAGTCAACTCGATCTTGGCCTGCTCGGAGTCACCTCGATCACGTGCTTTCAGGGCTGCGACTTTCGGGGCACCCGAACCGTGGAGCTTGGAAGTTCTGAGTGCCAAGCTGTGTGGGGAGCCTGCTGCACTACGACTCGGTGCTGCACTGCTTCCCCGCGTTGCCCTGGCAAAGCTTGCGCCTAAAATTTGCTCGTGGGGGATCCTGCTGCCCTCTGGTTAAGCAGTCTCGAGCCTGCGTGTGAGCCAGGAGGTCCAGGTGAGCCAGACGCGTACTCCGACCTTGGGCATGAACGAGTCTGCTAGAGGGCACCCCGAGCATGTCTGTCGCTGCCGCTTGCGCGTTCCCGCTCGCCTTCGGCTTGACGCTGCATTTTTTGCTGGCTGCGAGCGGGCGCTTCACCGGCCCGAGCGACCATCAGCGAGCAGACCCTGTCTCGTCTGCCGGCTGGAAGTGAGAGTACTTCAAAAGTCCCCCGATCACGACATCCTTGGCGTAGCTCACTCGGCTGAGCGCCGTGTACGCGGCCCCTGGCACGCTTTCCGCGTCGAGAAACACCGTCACGTGGTCCAGCTCGGCTCCTTGGTACTTNCTGGCACGCTTTCCGCGTCGAGAAACACCGTCACGTGGTCCAGCTCGGCTCCTTGGTACTTCAGAATCGTGTCCGCGTAGCCGCCCTTCAAAGGATAGTATGTCAGGCCGTCGGCTTCTACGTCCGACCAAGGCCACACCATGACGCGGTGTCCAGTGTCCGTCAGCACTTCCACGGCCTGGCTGTGCGGGTGGTAGGCGAGCACCTTGGCATCCATCCCGTTGACGTAGTCCACGTCCTTTCGTACGTTTCGCGTGAAGCAGACCTTCGCACCCGTGAAGATTGGCAATTCCGTGGGCTGGCGGAGGCTTGGCTCCACCAAGCTGCCGCTCTCGTCGTAGTTTGCGGGGTTGGACTCGACATCGGCCTTCACGACGACCATGGCGTCGTGCCTCGGGAAGAGCGCTTTCAGGGCCATCTCGTTGACAGCGAAAGCCCCTTTTCTTGTGCACGTCAAGACGACGGTATTCGGGTGCTCCTTNGCGGGTGGTAGGCGAGCACCTTGGCATCCATCCCGTTGACGTAGTCCACGTCCTTTCGTACGTTTCGCGTGAAGCAGACCTTCGCACCCGTGAAGATTGGCAATTCCGTGGGCTGGCGGGGGCTTGGCTCCACCAAGCTGCCGCTCTCATCGTAGTTTGCGGAGTTGGACTCGACATCGGCCTTGACGACGACCATGGCGTCGTGCCTCGGGAAGAGCGCTTTCAGGGCCATGTCGTTGACAGCGAAAGCCCCTTTTCTTGTGCACGTCAAGACGACGGTATTCGGGTGCTCCTTGAAGAGGGTCTGTAGGCCTCGCACAGTGGGCGGGCCCGGGGGCGTCCACGCCTTCTGCTGCTGCAGCCACTGGAGCGTTGTCTTCGATGGCCGGCTCGTTCTGAGCTCTTGCAGAACTTGGTTGAACTTGGGGTCCTTGCACCGGTACACCTGATGCAGCTTCTTGCGGTACGTCGTCGTGCGCCATCGGGGACTCTGCCACGCTCGGTCGCCGAAGCCGGCAACCTGGAGCTCGTCGCCTGCGAAGAGGATGGCCGGCAACCTGTCCGCAGCGACCCAGAGGCGGCAGATGTGGTCGAAGTGCTCGGCTTGCATCTGCGAAATCTCGTCGACCACGATGAGAGCGTATTGCGCGAGGCTAACGACCTGGTTGCCCGGGGCCTCGTCAAGGCCAAAGCCTGCGTGGTAAGTGTTCACGACCACTTCGGGGGGAAGGCGCTTTCTCATGCGGCTGGCCTGCCGGTTGGTGGGGTAGACGAAGAGAACTCGACCGCCCTGGTCCAGTGTTCGTCTCACGCACGCGAGGGCCACCGTGGTTTTCCCTGTGCCGGGGCCCCCTGTGCAGACAAAGATTCGACCCTGTGCACAGGCCTCTGCCATCTTCTCCTCGAGCCCGCGCTCGCCCTCTTCGGCCGCTTGCACGGCCAGGAATCGGTCCACGGCTTCATTCACTTTGCTTGCCACGTGCTTCTGCTCCTTGTTCAGAGCTCCTTCTTCTGCTACCGGGAGTTCTTGCTGCCTCCCGGCTTCGCGGGCTTGCTCCTCCTGCTCGGCGTCCGCCTGGCCGGATATGTACTTCTCCACCAGGGTCCGGTTGGCCTGCAGCATGCCCAGCAAAGTGTCTTGAAACGCCTTTACGTGTGCTTCCATGCGGAGCTCCTCCTTGACGGCCTCCGGGTCTTGCCACATGGCTGCTGCTGCTGGATGCTCGCAAAGGATCGCCATGGCAAAGTTGCGGTGCTCTCTCGGCACGCGGGCGAGCTTGCTCTTCAGCGGCTTCACGAAGTCCTGCGGATCCTTGAAGGGGACGTGTAGCATCAGCCACTGGCCGTAGAATCGATCGTTCAGGCGACTCAGCATGTCGGCGGCCACTAGCTTCTCGCCAGCCATTTTGTACTCCGCTGCAAACTGCTCCAAGGCACNTAGCATCAGCCACTGGCCGTAGAATCGATCGTTCAGGCGACTCAGCATGTCGGCGGCCACTAGCTTCTCGCCAGCCATTTTGTACTCCGCTGCAAACTGCTCCAAGGCACGCGTGCTTTCGCTCTCGCGGTGCTTGGCCTGCAGCCACTGCAGGATTTGCCCGCTCTCCCCGGTCTTGCGCAAGTAGTCTAGGAGACTGATTTTCCCCGCGGCCCAGCGAGCACTGGCGTNGCCTGCAGCCACTGCAGGATTTGCCCGCTCTCCCCGGTCTTGCGCAAGTAGTCTAGGAGACTGATTTTCCCCGCGGCCCAGCGAGCACTGGCGTAGAGCTTCACCTCCCTCGGCTGCGGATCCTGGTCGGATTCAGACGGCAAGCTGCAGGTAGCTCTTCTGCCGAGTTACGCCGCTAAGGAACGCGGAGCTGTGCTTAGTGACTCCGAAAAGCCTGCTTGCTGATCGGAGGTGCTGCTCTCTCCTGCGGCTCTCGCAAGCACTGCCCGGTGTGCGACCCCATGCGTGCTCGACGCTTCCCGACGCCCTCTCTCCTGCTTCTGTTGTCTTCTTGCTGCCCTACGCACTTCTGCGGTGCTACTCTCTCCTGCGGCTCTCGCAAGCATTGCCTCGTGTGCGACCCCACGCGCGCCCGACGCTTCCCAGGGCCCTCTCTCTTGCTTCTGCTGTCTTCTTGCTGCTCTGCGCACTTCTGCGGTGCCGCGCCTTCTCGGGCCACGGCACCAAAAAGTCCCGCTTGCCGCCGCTCTCCGTGCTGGCGTGCCACTGCCGGAAGTTGGCTCCGAACATGTCCAAGACCATCTCCGGCTCGCAGGGCTTGTATCTGCACAGAACTGTTGCCGCGATGGAGTTGCCTTCGGCGGCGTCGTTGAGCCACTCATCCTGGTTGCTGTCGCTGAACTTAGAGACGTATTTCGCAACATAGGCTCGGAGGGCTCCGTCGTCGTTGGCGAACTGCAGATCCTGGTGGCACCGGAGCGCCTCCATGATGTCCACGAAGTAAGGCCGCAGACCCCGGGCTTTGTCATCGGCCGTGTGTTGCAGCTTGAGAGCGCCGCCCTCCCATCGGTTGGCGCCTTCCTCCAGAGGCCACCCGCTGCGCTTGCTGCGGTCTAGCTGCGACCCTTCCACGGCAGCGGCCAGGATGTCTTCTGCTGCATCTGCGCCTTCCTGGCCTGCTTGGAGATCTTTTGGCAGACTTGCCGAGGCTGCTGCCGGCAGAGTCGTGCTCTCCATGGTTTCCCGGCTCGCGAACACCAGGACGTGAATGTGGGGCCGGCCCGAGCCGTGGTAATCCTGGGTCGGGGCCTTGTGCGTGCCGTCCTGGAACTCCACTCGGAGGAACACTCGGACGTTGTCGTCCTCGCTCGTGGTTTTTAGCAAGTGCTGCTGCCACGGGTCTCGCTTGCGGTGGCCCGTGTTGCCGCTGAGCAAGCCTGCGGCGTGGGCAAGTCGGGTAGACATGACGCGGCAAGCACTGCGACTTGCAGGGACGGTGCAGAAACAACGCTGGCCGCTAGCAGATCTGCCGCAGAAACCGCAAATTCCTACGCTGCCCGCCTTGCGCCACCTGGACCAGCACGTGGGTGAGGTGCAGACTCTCCGGGACTGGAAGGTGGAGGCGACCTCGGAGCTCTTTCGCGAGCTCGTCCAACATCCAGACATGGTATGGCATGGAAAATTCGTAAGGAGAAATCGTCCAGAATAGCTTTGGATACCCCAGCTGCCGTACCATGTCCAGAAGCCCCCAGTGTACTGCTTTCCAGAAGAGAGGCGAGAAGGCATGACCCTTCATGAGCACACGCATGGGGGTGTTGTAGTCGGTGCTTGTTTTCTTCTTCGCGCCGATGGACGACCACAAGTTGAGGTCGTAGGCGTAGTGTAGAAGCTCGTAGGAGCTGCCATATCCGATGCGGGAGGACAGAGCCAGGGCTGCGTAGGCCCGCTTGACGCTGTGGCGCTCCCCTCCGAGGGCTCCTTCTTCGCCGCTGTCCTCGGCGTCGGAAGGAAGGTCGTTGCCCGCCAGCTGCTCCAGGGTGAGTCCGGAAGCACGGCCGAGGCGACGAGCATCCGTTCTGCGTGCGTGAGTGAGGCACAGCGTGTCCTTGTAAAACAAGTGCGGCCATGCGGCTGTTTCAACGCCACAGGTCTCCATGAACTGGAGGCGCCGGCGGCGCTGCTCCTGCGAGGCCTGGGGGTGGTTCCGCAGGAATCTCCTGTGCAGTTTCGCGAAGCTGCTGTAGGAGCAGTCGCTGGCGTTCTTCAGGTACTCGTGGGCTGCCCTCGCTTTCTGCTTTTGGCCGCGGTCTTCGATCTCGGAGATGCGCTCTTTGACTGACTTCGCCTGCCAGAAGAAGCGAACCATGGTGGCGTGCTGCCGGTACCCTGTGGCGTAGCCTGCGCGGCCGCCTGCGCGGATCTCCGGGCCGACGTCCACCTGCACCAGCGATAAGGCGGCCACGCTCTCGGGGGAGAGTCCCTGCAACTCTTCCGGCGCCTCCTCGGGGCTGGGCGCGGCGCATCGCACTTTGGCCCGGCATCTGCCACATTGCCCTGGTGATATCGTCGAGGACGCCGAAGGCGACATCAGGGAAGCCTGAGTCAGGCGCCTGTGCACCATGCCACCGCACCCGCTGCACATCTTCCAGCTGCCGTGGCAGCACCACTCCCAAAGGTCCTTGGCAAGCTTGCTCCTCTTTGGAGGCGGCAGGCCTGTGTCGTTGAGAATCTGGGATCCCCGCGCTGTGCGGCCAGGCAGCCCAAAACGGCGCCGCACTCGAGCACGGTCCTCCAAGACCACCTGGCGGTACGCCTTCTCCTCCTTTGGTGTCGGCCTGGCTCGGAGCGACTGCCTTCTCTTCAAAGTCTCTGCCCAGGAGCTGCTGACGTCGGCCGCTGGGCGCTTCTTGTTTGCTCGGCCCCGCTCCGAGGGCGCAGGGGCGCCCTGGGCCGCCTCGGCAAAAAACTCCTTGTGGGCTTCCGGGATTCGGGTTAGTGCTTTCGCCTTCGCAGGAGGCGTGAGGCGGCGGAGGCCTGCCAGCAGCCTCTTTCGGCTGCTCCGCAAGCGGCACGCTTCCGCCAAGGCAGCTTCGTCGCACCACACGCAGTGGCTGCTCCCGGGCCGCGCCTTGGCGGCTCCCCCGACGGCACTCTCCTGGAAGCAGCACGGCTCGCCCTCGCGACCCTCGCAGCGGTAGCTCCGAGCGGCGAGGGCTCGAAAAGCCGCGGTGTGCTCCTGGGGGAGGCGATGCATGGCGCGGTCCTGCTGCTCCGCCGACATGACTTTGAAAGCCTTGACGAGGTTCTGCCGTCCTTGCCGGCTGTCGCTACAGGCCGCGAGAAGCCTCTCTGGGCTGCACCAAACGCATTGGCTGAACTTCCCGCCGACCTGCATGCGTGTTCCGCCTGCCGCGAAGCTGCAAGCGACGCCGCCCGAGCCGGCGCATCTCTTCGGCATGGTTGGCGATCATTCAAACATCTGGAACCAATGGCTGCGAGCACTGCGCATGTGCCGTGCAGCTAACCTCCTCGCAAACGTCAGCCGGCCCGTGCCTTGTTCCTAGACCGAGCTCCGCTTGCTAGCGCCCGCGCGTGCTTGCCGAGACCGCAGGCAACCCCAAGAGAGGGCCAGCGCGACATGCAGTGGTGCTCGGGGTCGCGCTGAGCGCCCGACGCGATCGCCTCGGCCGCGATCCTTCCATCTGGCTGCCGTGGACTGCACGCCGGCCTTCCTGCCGCAGGCGGGCTTACTCTCGAGATCCTTCGTTTGCCCCACTGCTGCTCTCGCCCGGTGCTCTAATCTCTGACTTCTTCCAAGCCGCTGAGAGCCTCCGCCGCAGGAGCTGGCCTGCCCGCAGCGGCGAGCTTCGCCGCGGGAGACCTGGGCAGCAGGGCGACAAGTCGCCATCTTGCAGCGTTTGGCAGACGAGCTGGATTCAGCACATTGGAAGAGCAAGGAAATCCTCACGGACGGTCGGAGTTCTAGCAAGCAGGAAGCGCTGAATTTGACTCAACAGACTGGAAGAAAGAGGTGCTCGCGAATAAGCAAGCTTCTAGCTGAAAGAAAAAGAGGAAGTCAATTGGACATACTGAAAGAGAGGACTGCAGACGAAGAAGCTTGGAGCTGAAAGAAAGCTGGGAACTCAACTCGAGATGAAATAGAGGAAGTGCTCACGGACGAACGTGTCTTTGCAGGAACNACGAAGAAGCTTGGAGCTGAAAGAAAGCTGGGAACTCAACTCGAGATGAAATAGAGGAAGTGCTCACGGACGAACGTGTCTTTGCAGGAACGAACGAGCTGGAGCTTCCGCTTGCGACTGGCAGGAACTGCGAATCTCTTCAGCGGTGCAAGAAAGCGGCCGACCCATCCGAGTGCCCGACCCGGGCAAAGGCAACCTCAGAGACACAAGGACTTGCTGCTTGCTACCTCTCTCGCTACTGCCGTGCACTGTCTTGCTTGGAGGCCTTTTTCCTGACGAACGCTGCTGCCGCGGGCCTGCCCCTGTGCTTTTCGGCGGCCTCGCAAGCCTGCGCCTTGGACCAGGCGTGCCAGCCACAGCCTAGTCTTCGCCCTTGCGCACCAGAGCGATCTCGCGGTGTGTCGATGCCCGAGTGGTCCTGGTCCAAGCTCTGCAGAGTCTTGTCGTCCAATAACACCTTGACGATCCAGTTGGCGCGATCCTCCGGGGAGCTGTGGGTCTCGAAGAACTGAGCGAGCACGACCTCCACGGTCGCATCCGCCGGGGNGCTCTGCAGAGTCTTGTCGTCCAATAACACCTTGACGATCCAGTTGGCGCGATCCTCCGGGGAGCTGTGGGTCTCGAAGAACTGAGCGAGCACGACCTCCACGGTCGCATCCGCCGGGGCGTCCACTGGGATGGCCTGGTCCGCGCCCGTCAGGTCGACTCTGCGCGAGCGGTCCACGCCTTCGATGAGGTGAATGTTGATGCGGACGGTGCCTTCCGCCGCTCTCTCCTCGCTGCTGCTGCCCTGCCTGCATATGGAGCTCATTGCGACCCTGCGTGCGGCCACCTCGGCCACTTGCTCCAGCAGCGCCCGCAGGGGTTCCTGTCTCGGTTGCTGGCGCCTCGTCAGGCGCATGACCGAGTCTTCCAGTCCAGCCTTCGCCAGCACTTCTTTCGGGGTGTGCTCCAAGAGCGCTGCGAGCACGGCATTCCTGGACTGGTTCGCTTTCTCTGGCGTCTTCAGCCATTGCGCGGAGAGCGCCAAGGCCGCGGCTGCGCGCTCGGGCTCCCACCGAGCCAGCACCGCTGCGGTCGCTGCTGGTGGAACTCCTTCCCGGTAGACGACGATGCCGATGGCGCCGATTGGATGCCTGTAGGGCTGGCCCTCCCGCACGCGGGTCACTTCGGACACTCGAAGCCCGTAGGTTCTTTTGTACGGTCGAGTCTGCGAGTCAACCCCGTGCTGCGGCCGCAGGGCTCGCCACTCCTCGTCCGTGGTGATCTCGGTCGCGCTGTGAATCCGAGCTCGGCCGAGGATGACGCCCTTGGTGCCCAGCCACACCGTCCGTGCTCGCAGGGGTTTGTCGCGAACCTCCAGCGTCTTGGTCTCCGCCAGGATCCGCACGAGATGCGCCTCCTTGAGGACGAGGATCCTGTCTCCGGGCCGGGCCTTGTCCTCGGTCCAGCTTTTCACCTTCTGCATTCGACGAAAGGAACGGTCGACGACGCGGTCGCAGCCCCAGAAGTCTGCGCTCCGCCTGGCAGGCGCGCCTGTCGAGGCAGGTGCGGTCTCCGAGGTCTCGGTCTCGTTGCTGAAGGTCGCAGCCGCATCCGCCCCCCTGGAATCACTCGGGTTGGTCCTCTTCTTGCGCGTCGCGAGCTCCGCCAGGACCAAGTCCCCCATCCCCTCCGTCAGGGCCTCTCTGTTGCCGGGATCTCTGAGCCAGGGAGCGAGCTCCTTGGGCTGCTGACCGCTGCGGCGCCACCTCTTGGCGAACTTCGAAGGCGCGCCCAGCAAAGCTTTCTGCTCCAGGCAGTGAGTGGCCATCAGGTAAGCACTGGCCGAGATGGCCGCGACGTCCACCAAGGCGTCCTGGAGCTGCGTCCCCGCGCTCTGGAAGTACTTCACGTGACTGCGGACGGCCTTGCGAACGATGGCTCGGGAAGCGCCCTTGCTCTTGGCGTCCTTCAGAGCCTCGGCTGCCTGCAGAAAGGCTTGGCCTTCCGGTCTCTTCAGCATGGTTGCCAGGTTGTCCAAGGCCCTCGCGGCAATGCCTTGCACGACCGCCTTGCCGCCGTGGTGAGCTGCAGCTGCCGCCATCGCGACGGCCAGGCCAGGCCGCCGGAGCATGTCCGTGTTCCGTTCGCTGGCTTCTTTGACCAGGTTGTCTGCGGACAGCACTTCGGCCGCGGACCCCTTGCTGCCCAGGCGAAGCGCGTTCCCTTCTTGGTCTGGGTACGGCGCGAGTCTGCGGCGTCCCAAGCCGACCTTCTTGTAGGTGGGGTCCTTCTGGGTCTTCTTCTTGCCCACCTGCTGGGTCGCCCTGGGCTGCGTGCTTCGACGGCCCATGGCTGTCGCGAGGACGGCTGCGCGAAGCAGTTGCTGGAGCTGCGAAACGGCTGCGGCAGTTCCGCGACCCCGAAGCATCTGCAAAGCTGTCCCGAGCATGCACGTGTCCATGGAAACCTGCGCCTATTTAGTCTACTTCCGCCAGCGGACTGCTACAGCAAAGTTAGCCACGGGACGGCATGTGAGAGAGAATGGATGAGCCACAGCAGCTGTGACAAGTTCGACATGCACGCATGGGCGCCACTTCTGCTTGCGGCTTTTGTCGCTCGCTCAAAATGCTGGCTGCGGGCCTGGTCTGTGTCAACTCCTGGCCTCGCGTCCGCGCGGGCCGGCTCTGTTCGTGCCGGCGCCGCTACTTGGCCGCTCTTTAACCGCCCTTGCGAATGAGGGCGATATCGCGGCAGCTGCAAGCCTGGGCCGTGTCGGGGTCGATTGGCTGCAGCGTGTGGTCGCCGCTCAGCTGCTTTACGTTCCAGTTGGCACGATCTTCCGAGGAGCCTTGGGCGGCAAAGAAGTGCGTCAGCGCCTCCTCGACTGTCGCGGCCGGCAGCACGTCCACGCAGTCCACTGGGTCGCCCTCTTTCACCACGGCGGTTCGGCCTTGGTTCGTCGTGCTCCCGATTCGGTGGATCGTCACGCGCACCGTGCCTTCTGCTGCGTCATCCCCCTCGCTTCCCTGGTGCTTCTCTGCTTTCGTCTTCATTTCCGGGCCCTCGGCCCGCGCGCGGCGCGCGGCCAGCTCTTGCAGTTGGGACATTCGGCAGCTTCTGGAGCTTCTTGAGGCCTGCTGCAGCTTCCTTCAGTCCGGCCTCTGCCAGCACAGCCTCCGGAATGTTGTCCAGCATGGCCACCAGAGCGGACTGGCTGTGCCTCTTNTTCGGCAGCTTCTGGAGCTTCTTGAGGCCTGCTGCAGCTTCCTTCAGTCCGGCCTCTGCCAGCACAGCCTCCGGAATGTTGTCCAGCATGGCCACCAGAGCGGACTGGCTGTGCCTCTTCTTTTTGTCCGACAGATTTTCCAGCGCCTCGGCCACCTCTTGCGCCAGCTGCGCCGCCTCCTTGGCGTCCCACTGGAGCAAAGCACTCGGGTCTTCTTGCTCGGAGGACTCCGCATCGCCCGAGCTGATCTCCAGGGGTGGCTGCCCTGCCGTCAAGGTCGGCTCGCGGAACGACGGCGAGGAGCTGGCGCGCTTCTTCGCCNGGCTCTGGGTCCGAGGAGCCGCTGAGGCTGGCCTCCTTCCGCTTGCTTTTGCGGTGCTTCTTGTCCTTGGCGATCCGGGGCTTCTTCGCCTTCTTCGTTTTCGGCACTGCTTCGCTCGAGCTGTCCGTGGAAGTCTTGACCTCGGCGGTCGACCCGGAGGCCGTGCCGGTGCTCGAGCTGCCCGCCTTCGCCGCCTTCTTGTGTGCCGCGATCTTGGCCATCACCATGTC
Source organism: Symbiodinium sp. clade A Y106 (assembly GCA_003297005.1). NCBI lineage: Eukaryota > Dinophyceae > Suessiales > Symbiodiniaceae > Symbiodinium > Symbiodinium sp. clade A. Next base: position 11,219 of record BGNK01007228.1, read on the forward strand.
CACGAGCGCCTCCGACAATGCGTCCTTGTCGCTGGGGTCCTTCAGCCACTGCTTCAGCTCTTTCGGGTGGCTGCCGCCGCGCCGCCACTTCTTCGCGAAGGCCGTCGGCTTGCCCAGGAGAGCCTTCTGTTCCAAGCAGTGCATCGCCATCAAGTAGACCTTGGCGCAGCTCGCCGCCACGCCGACCAAGGCGTCCTGCAGGTTCGGCCCCGCGGCCTGAAAGTACTTCACGTGCTCCCGGACGGCCTTCCGAACTACGGCGCGGGCAGGGGTGCCTTCCTTCCCCAGGTTGAGCGCCTTGCTGGCTTGCAGGAAAGCTTGGCCTTCGGGCGTCTTCAGCAGGACGGCCAAAGTCCCCAGCGCCTTTTGCGCGCTGCCCTTCATGACGGCCCTGCCGCCGTGGTGCGTCGCTGCGGCCGCCAGGCTGAGGGCCAAGCCGGGTCGCGCAAGCATCTCCGTGTTCTTGTTGCTGGCTTTCTCCACGAGGCTCTCTGCGGACAGTACCTCGGCCACGGAGTCCTTCATGCCCAGCCACAGCGCGTTGCCCTCTTCGTCCGGGTACGCGGCGAGCGCACTTTTTCCCAGGTACGCGTACTTCGGGATGCCGGTGCTTTTCGCTGGCTTCTTCGGATCTGTCTTCTTGGATGGCGCCGGCTTCTTGGCGATCCGGCGACCCATGCTGGAAGTCTGCTCGCGCCGTGCCGGGCTGCTAGACCTTCGAGCTGCAAGCGGCTGTGGCGCGACAGCTTCCGGCTCCAATCTGCTGCACATGCCCGCTCTGCAAGTGGCTCGCGCTAAAGGTCCAACTCTAGCAAGGCTTCTGGGTGGCAACCTCTCCTACTTCTGCGGCTGGCTCCCCGACAGCACATCCGAGGCCCTGTCCGTGTCGGCGGGCTCTCGCTGCACTCAACCTCCGGCGATGCGGCTTGAATGCAGAGCAATCAGGCTTCTACACGCACATGCATTGCGACATGTCCTCTGCCGGGCTACTCGTCTGAGGGCAAGTTGTGTATGTCCCCGTTTTTGTTCTGCCTCTGCCGTACTCGCATGCTCGCGGCAACTTTCCGCAATGCGGGCCTTGGAGCCAGGGTCGCCCGCAGTTGCGGATCCGGACCTCCGGCGATGCGGCTTGAATGCAGAGCAATCTGGCTTCTACACGCACATGCACTGCGACATGTCCTCTACCGGNCCTTGGAGCCAGGGTCGCCCGCAGTTGCGGATCCGGACCTCCGGCGATGCGGCTTGAATGCAGAGCAATCTGGCTTCTACACGCACATGCACTGCGACATGTCCTCTACCGGGCTACTCGTCTGAGGGCAAGTTGTGTGTGTCCGCCTTTTTGTTCTGCCTCTGCCGTGCTTGCATGCTCGCTGCAACTTTCCGCAACCCGGGCCTTGGAGCCAGGACCGCCCGCAGTTGCGGATACGGACCTCCGGCGATGCGGCTTCAATGCAGAGCAGTCTGGCTTCTACACGCACATGCACTGCGACATGTCCTCTACCGGGCTACTCGTCGGAGGGCAAGTTGGGTATGTCCGCGTTTTTGTCCTGCCTCTGCCCTACTTGCATACTCCCTGCAACTTTCCGCAACCCGAGCCTTGGAGTCAGCGCCGCCCGCAGTTGCGGCTGCGACTACTGGGAGTCCGGAATCGTGCGGCGTCGATTAGACTTGCTCTGCTGAATCGCATACAACTACAAAGTCCAGCTACAACGTTCCATTTAACGAAGCATGCAACGATGACACGATCAGCGAAGCATGGTTGAACCCAAAACTTGTTAAGTACCGTGCTCTTATCGAAGTGTGTAACGATAATTGGTCTCGATCAGCGANGAACCCAAAACTTGTTAAGTACCGTGCTCTTATCGAAGTGTGTAACGATAATTGGTCTCGATCAGCGAAGCATGGTTGAACCCAAAACTTGTCAAGTTCCGTGCTCTTATCGAAGTGTGATGCAGAGCAGTCTGGCTTCTACACGCACATGCACTGCGACATGTCCTCTACCGGGCTACTCGTCTGAGGGCAAGTTGGGTATGTCCGCGTTTTTGTCCTGCCTCTGCCCTACTTGCATACTCCCTGCAACTTTCCGCAACCCGAGCCTTGGAGTCAGCGCCGCCCGCAGCTGCGGCTGCGACTACTGGGAGTCCGGAATCGTGCGGCGTCGATTAGACTTGCTCTGCTGAATCGCATACAACTACAAAGTCCAGCTACATCGTTCCATTTAACGAAGCATGCAACGATGACACGATCAGCGAAGCATGGTTGAACCCAAAACTTGTTAAGTACCGTGCTCTTATCGAAGTGTGTAACGATAATTGGTCTCGATCAGCGANGAACCCAAAACTTGTTAAGTACCGTGCTCTTATCGAAGTGTGTAACGATAATTGGTCTCGATCAGCGAAGCATGGTTGAACCCAAAACTTGTCAAGTTCCGTGCTCTTATCGAAGTGTGCAACGATAATTGGTCACGATCAGCGAAGCATGGTTGAACCCAAAACTTGTTAAGTTCCGTGCTGTTATCGAAGTGTGCAACGATAATTGGTCACGATCAGCGAAGCATGGTTGAACCCAAAACTTGTTAGGTTCCGTGCTCTTGTCGAAGTGTGCAACGATAATTGGTCACGATCAGCGAAGCGTGGTTGAACCCAAAACTTGTTAAGTTCCGTGCTCTTATCGAAGTGTGCATCGATAATTGGTCTCGATCAGCGAAGCATGGTTGAACCCAAAACTTGTTAAGTTCCGTGCTCTTATCGAAGTGTGCATCGATAATTGGTCTCGATCAGCGAAGCATGGTTGAACCCAAAACTTGTTAAGTGCCGTGCTCTTATCGAAGTGTGTAACGATAATTGGTCTCGATCAGCGAAGCATGGCTGAACCCAAAACTTGTCAAGTTCCGTGCTCTTATCGAAGTGTGCAACGATAATTGGTCTCGATNCCGTGCTCTTATCGAAGTGTGTAACGATAATTGGTCTCGATCAGCGAAGCATGGCTGAACCCAAAACTTGTCAAGTTCCGTGCTCTTATCGAAGTGTGCAACGATAATTGGTCTCGATAAGCGAAGCATGGTTGAACCCAAAACTTGTTAAGTTCCGTGCTCTTATCGAAGTGTGCAACGATAATTGGTCACGATCAGCGAAGCATGCTTGAACCCAAAACTTGTCAAGTTCCGTGCTNAGCGAAGCATGGTTGAACCCAAAACTTGTTAAGTTCCGTGCTCTTATCGAAGTGTGCAACGATAATTGGTCACGATCAGCGAAGCATGCTTGAACCCAAAACTTGTCAAGTTCCGTGCTCTTATCGAAGTGTGCAACGATAATTGGTCTCGATCAGCGAAGTATGGTTGAACCCAAAACTTGTTAAGTTCCGTGCTCTTATCGAAGTGTGCAACGATAATTGGTCTCGATCAGCGAAGCATGGTTGAACCCAAAACTTGTTAAGTTCCGTGCTCTTATCGAAGTGTGCAACGATAATTGGTCTCGATCAGCGAAGCATGGTTGAACCCAAAACTTGTTAAGTTCCGTGCTCTTGTCGAAGTGTGCAACGATAATTGGTCTCGACCAGCGAAGCATGGTTGAACCCAAAACTTGTTATTCCATGCTCTTATCGAAGTGTGCAACGATAATTGGTCTCGATCGGCGAAGCATGGTTGAACCCAAAACTTGTTAAGTTCCGTGCTGTTATCGAAGTGTGCAAGGATAATTGGTCACGATCAGCGAAGCATGGTTGAACCCAAAACTTGTTAAGTTCCATGCTCTTATCGAAGTGTGCAACGATAATTGGTCAGGATCAGCGAAGCATGGTTGAACCCAAAGCTTGTTAAGTTCCGTGCTCTTATCGAAGTGTGCAACGATAATTGGACCATCAGCGAAGCATGGTTGAACCCAAAACTTGTTAAGTTCCGTGCTCTTATCGAAGTGTGCAACGATAATTGGTCACGATCAGCGAAGCGTGGTTGAACCCAAAACTTGTTAAGTTCCGTGCTCTTATCGAAGTGTGCAACGATAATTGGTCTCGATCAGCGAAGCATGGTTGAACAAAACTTGTTAAGTGCCGTGCTCTGATCGAAGTGTGTAACGATAATTGGTCTCGATCAGCGAAGCATGGTTGAACCCAAAACTTCTTAAGTTCCGTGCTCTTATCGAAGTGTGCAACGACAATTGGTCTCGATCAGCGAAGCATGGTTGAACCCAAAACTTGTTAAGTTCCGTGCTCTTATCGAAGTGTGCAACGATAATTGGTCACGATCAGCGAAGCAGGGTTGAACCCAAAACTTGTTAAGTTCCNTAAGTTCCGTGCTCTTATCGAAGTGTGCAACGATAATTGGTCACGATCAGCGAAGCAGGGTTGAACCCAAAACTTGTTAAGTTCCGTGCTCTTATCGAAGTGTGCAACGATAATCGGTCCCGATCAGCGAATCATGGTTGAACCCAAAACTTGTTAAGTTCCGTGCTCTTGTCCAAGTGTGCAACGAATACGATCAGCGAAGCATGGTTGAACCCAAAACTTGTTAAGTTCCGTGCTCTTATCGAAGTGTGCAACGATAATTGGTCACGATCAGCGAAGCATGGTCGAACCCAGAACTTGTTAAGTTCCGTGCTCTTATCGACGTGTGCAACGATAATTGGTCTCGATCGGCGAAGCATGGTTGAACCCAAAACTTGTTAAGTGCCGTGCTCTTATCGAAGTGTGCAACGATAATTGGTCACGATCAGCGAAGCATGGTTGANGTGTGCAACGATAATTGGTCTCGATCGGCGAAGCATGGTTGAACCCAAAACTTGTTAAGTGCCGTGCTCTTATCGAAGTGTGCAACGATAATTGGTCACGATCAGCGAAGCATGGTTGAATCCAAAACTTGTCAAGTTCCGTGCTCTTATCGAAGTGTGCAACGATAATTGATCACGATCAGCGAAGCATGGTTGAACCCAAAACTTGTTAAGTTCCGTGCTCTTATCGAAGTGTGGCTGCATTGCCTGCGTCTAGTGTTACTACGACGTGAGTCTGCCACCAGCACTGCAGTACTCTCGCTGCTGCTGCTGTCGCCTGCTCGGGTTTGCCGGTTGCCGCGGCTCGCGCAGCTCCGGATCGAGCCGTTTCTGGTCAAGCGAGGTTTTAGCTTTGGAAAACAACCCACCCACNCTCGGGTTTGCCGGTTGCCGCGGCTCGCGCAGCTCCGGATCGAGCCGTTTCTGGTCAAGCGAGGTTTTAGCTTTGGAAAACAACCCACCCACCGAAAGAATCCCATAACATAAAGAAAATACAGGGCTTGTCATCTTCCCAGAGCCCCAATTTTCCTAAAGCCAGGACGCCTGAAACCCGAGCACATCTCCACGACAGTTTGGTTTACAGCGTCATGTCATGGCTTCACGGAGACAACAGCTGTCGAAAACAATCGCAAAAGACGGTCACGACATCGCTTCGTGATAGCAACCACAGCTATCAGATATGAGCTTACTGCACGAAGCCGAACCAACCGGTGCATCGCCTCGAGGATTTCTTGGAGTCCTACCGTGCTGCGGTCACGACATCGCTTCATGATAGCAACGGCTGCCATTACTTGAGCTTACTGCACGAAGCTAAGCCAGCAAAGAACGCCGCCGTCGTCGCATCAGTCGCCGCCTTCTGTGCAGCCGCATTTCCGCTGTAGTTTGATTTGTGGCGTCATGTCGTCGCTTCACGGAGACAACAGCTGTGCTCTGCCAACTGGACTGGACTTCCGGCTTCTCATGGTTGTGCTCGAACAGATGTCGCTTGCCTTCTGCGTCATGCTGCCTCTGGGACTGCAATGAAACTGCCTCGCTTCTTCTGCGTGTTCTCGCGCTTCCGCGTGCTGCTGCGTGCTTGCTTTGGTGCAGCTTCCGGCGAGTCAATCACTCACGAGCAGTCCTGCTTCCGAAAAAAAACCTGTCGCACGCGTCCAAATCGCTCGCGTGCTACTTAAAGCACGTCTTCGGTCGCACGTCATGCGTGCAACCCAAAAAATCTTTTTCCGCCGCCCTGCCCCCCCCCCCCTTAATTNGGCACTACAAAGACGTACCTACTCCTATACAGGTTCCTTGCAAGCAGACCATGCGTGATACGCGGGCTAGGACGACTCTCCGACTCGGCTTTTGCAAAATTGCAGGCCTTGGCTTCGCGGCATCCACGTGCTACGGAGCTTCACTCTAGCAGCTTGGTTGCGGATTGCACTAAGTCAGCAAGCTTGCCGCGGGATTAGACTTGCTCTGAGGCTGCATTGCCTCCCTCTAGTGTTACTACGACGTGAGTCTGCCACCAGCCCTGAAATACTCTTGCTGCTGCAGCACTCGCCTGCTCGGGTTTGCCAGTTGCCGCAGCTCGCGTGCCTCGATCCGTGGCTTCGTTGGCCCGTGCCGGTCTGCGCCTGCACGCTCCAACGAACCCTCGCTAGCTGTCTCGCCGCGTCCCTGCGTCTCTCTGCGTGCGCGGCAGGCTCGCAGTGGTGTGCCCCCGGGCGCGTGCGGTTGGCCCTGACGCATGATGCATGATGCGTGTGCGCGCACCGTCGCGCGCGCTGCCGCACACGTCCCGCGGAGCTCTGCCGCTCGCTCCCGTGTCTTCGCGTCTTGGCGTCGGCTCTCCTGCAGCCGGCAAAACGAAAACCCGGCAGGAAGGGTAGGAAATCGGATGGAGCGCGAGGGATCCTCTGCCAAGGGAACCCTAAACCCTAAAAGGTCGAGACGCGGGCGGCTGGGGTGGGAAGACGAGCTACGCACAGTGAGCGCAAGTGGTGAGGGCCTGCGTTAAAGCAGTATCGGAAGCAGGCCCGTGAAAGATGCGCGAACGGACACAGCGCACACCCTAAAC
>BGNK01007230.1:628-10628 GCA_003297005.1 Symbiodinium sp. clade A Y106
GGAGAGAGAGGAGAGAGAGGAGAGAGAGGAGAGAGAGGAGAGAGAGGAGATAGAGGGAGAGAGAGGGAGAAAGAGAGAGAGAAAGAGAGGGAGAAAGAGAGAGAGACAGAGAGAGAGAGAGAGCCCATCGCAGCAATGCAGAGAATATGTTGTCCAGGCGAGATGAAACCCGGTTAATCCTCATAAATACATCTTCATCTTGTGAATGTCACGAAAGCAGTCCAAGCATCAAAAGAACACATTCCTAGAGTCTCATTCTCATCGCGACCAGCATCAGCCTTATACTCATCACTATCGCAATCATCATCATCGTCATTGCCATCAAACATAATCATCACCATGATCCTCATCCTCATTCTCATTATCATCATCATCATTATGTTCTTTTCCATCTTCATCATGGACAGCATCACCTTCATCATGATGGTAGTTATTCTTGTTACCGTCATCTTCATGATTATTGTAACTTTCCAGCATATCATGCCCAGATAGTGCGCACACCACACACTGCACCTCTGCTGCGAGCAGGTGAAGCAAATTTACAGGTTCTTGCAATTCCAAAGCTTCGGGTTATCATTCCCAAGTGTCACTGCGTGCCAGCTTGATGCAACATGGCTGTTTGTTGCCTGCGATGAGGTTCCGTAGACTCTCGACTGCTTGCAAAGTGAGTTCCGTCCGCAAGCACTTGAACAACTCGATTCCAAGCCGGTGAGCGCCCGCAGGCACATTTGGCAGCAGGCGTACAGCATGTGAGCGGTTCAAGCCGTTTCCGTCGAGAAGCTGCTGGGGCATGTCAAACTGGGGGCTAACCTGGTCGATCACTGCACCTTTCCAGGGAGGAGGCGTCCTCGTGTGATAAAGCAATCCACGAAGGATTGGGGTAAATTTGCCGGCCACGTGCAATTTATATCTCATTTTTGTCAAGCCATGATAGTTGCGCCCGAGTGTGCCAAGACTCGACATGCGTTTAGAACCACAAAGTCAAACACTCTGACGCTTCAGCTGCGACAGAGAAAACAGCGTCACAACTTCAAGCTGGAACGACACTTCCATCGAAAACTAGAACTTCCAACCAAGGACATGGAGAGTACCACTCGATCAATGTGGACTACCCTGATGTCTACAGCTGGGCTTCAAGCTTGCGACACCTCCCAGAGCTCTCAACACAGCCCCGTTCTTGCCTAAGCTGGCAACTGCACAAAGCAGACGTTCGGCAGGAGCAAAGAAACCAAACACAAGCACGGTAAATCAGCCATAGGGACGGAAGCCCTTCCACATCCTGCGATTGACCAGCAGGTCACATGCGTCTAGCCAAGACTAGCTCCTTCCCGCGAGCCTCCGCTGCATCTGTGGAACTTCTTTCGAGCGCACAAGACCAACCGACGCAGCCCAGAGAAGGTTGTCACCTGTTGCTGAAGACTTTGTGACTGGCTGTGATTCTATGTACACCGCGCCTAAGTAGTAGAAGAATGAGCAGGTGTGACCAAGCCTGGGTGGAGTCAGGAGGACAGGGCTAGCAGAAAGCAACTGCCGGAAGGACAGTAACTCAACTACGGCGACTTGGCCAGCTGTCTCCATCGACTTTCCTGTTTGGAAATTCCACGTACACATCCCTACAGCAACCTCGGGCAACGGCATATCAAGGACTCCACATGCTGCAGGAACGGACAAAGTTCCATGCTCCTGTGCACCCTGGGAGAATCGACTCCACCCTCGACGAACCTTGCACAAGCACAACAGTATAGAGCCGGCTTGTGGCTCAGTCTCTGTCATGGCAAGCCTTGTAGACTTCTCTGAACTCTTTGAACAGTCTGAAAATCTTGCGTCCATCACTGAGGCTGTCCTCCAACACAAGCAAGACAAAGGGAGTCTATCCAGGTCTCAAGATCTTGATCGTCCTCCATTCCCCTGTACATCCAATGCCGCTCGCTGTCTGGCTCGGAAAACACCTGCGACTCCGTTGGCTTGTGTCGGATGCACTTACCCACCCACTCACACACTCAAGGACAAAGTCACCTCGCTGGCGAATCTGCAATAGCCCTGCATCAGAGCACAGAACTTGTCCCGCCCCGATGAGAACTGCAACACCTCGGCTCCGCAGGTCATGCCGGAAATCCCGAGTGATATTCATTTAAGGACGTCGCATCGTAGATGAAGTTGAAAGCTGTTCCCACGCGCTCATCGTAGACCTAAGCACGAGTGATTGCATTGGTGAGCCGCTCCGACAGCAAAGAACGAGGCGCACCGTCGACACATGCCAGTTCAACGTCTCCACCAATCCCGCTGAGTTGAGGATGCCAGTGTCTGCCCCCTTGGTGACAACTGGAGTCTTCTGCGAACAGCTGCCTCCAATCGCAGCAGCAGCAGCTTCGGGCAGGCGTAAGGCCTCCGCCATATGACTTGGGCTGAAAAACCTCGGCGAATTGAGAAACCACTGGCACTGGCAACTGATCTATGGAGGGGAAAACACTTAGGCCCATACGTGGCAAGCAACACGGAGCTACAGCACTACAGCAAGCACGCTGAAATAGTGTTGACACGTGGACGGCTCTTTGGAGTCTGTTGCAATCGTGCTGTCCTTTTGTGCTATTGCATTGTCTGCTGGCTTTAGCTGTCGGAGGACTGCAAGCTGCGCCAATCGGATACGTGCAACGCAGAAGAACGGGCTGATTGCGCCGGGCAGACGATGTCTACGTGTTTTGTCTTTGACAGCAGCACTGGAAGCTGACAAATGCAGAAACGCATGATGAATGTGGTCCTGCTTCTGCAGCAGGTCCATGCGCATGTGTCCTGCCCCCTCGGACAGATGCATAGAAGCATCTCAGTTGTATGCGAGAGACACATCTTGAACACAGCCCAGCGGCCCCAGCGGGGCCCCGGCAGCCTAATGACATCCAAACTGAGGGCCGCTCAGCAGATGCCGACGAAACATCACCTTCTTAGGGGCTGCAGTGCACATTGCCCTGATCTCTGACCTGTTGCAGTGTAACTTGAAACAACAGCTGCGCGCTGTGGCAAATAGTGGCGTTTGGCCTCTTCTGCGTTGCATCTACAGTCCTTTTCCCTTCTTTCTGGCGACAAGGCAGTCACACTGAAATTCCCGCACCAAGCTGTGCTGTGCCTTGAAACTGGTCATGGGGGGTGGCGTGGGACACACGTCTTTGTCTTGGACCAGATCGCGACCTCATGTGCAGGTGAAAGGAATTTCACTCAGTTAAACATATAGCGACACATAGCATCCGGACAGAGAGCGGCCCGAATGCATCGCGAACTCCGACGGCCTGACACATCAGAAACTATAAGGCAGGGCAGTGCAGTGGAACTGTTTGGAAGTGGAGCCTCAGCCTGCCAGTGGGCAGCAAGCAACCTGAAAATGCAAAGCGCACCAGCACCAGCACCATAGCACCACAGCCGTTGTGTGCCTCGTCCTGGCTAGAAAGCAACGGACAAGGACATCATGCAAGCTAACCGTGCTACCAGCGGTCTGATTGTAAACACCTCAGGCCACAACGATGAGATCCGAAAGCCGTCCGACAGTTGCACAGGCGATATGTCGTCCTTGGTTGGCCGAGTCGTGCATCTAAGGCCGGTCCTTTACCTATGATCCGTCCCAAAGCTCTCCTCGCTTTGTCCATGGTTACCATCAGAATCACCACGGTCTTGGCAACAAACTCCGCCACAACCACTGTCTTTGAAAGGTACATGCTGCAATTCGCGCTGCTGATGTATCTAGGTTTTTGCACAACATGGATTTCTTCAAGAAGCTCCGCCCTTCCAACACCTTCTCGTTGTTATTTCCCGTTTCTTGCTTGCCTGCGCTGAGGAGGTGTCAATGCAAGGCCATCCCTGTACCCCCACCTACATACGAACGTGTCTTTTGTTCCGCTCCGACATTTGACAAGCTGCTCCATGAGTGATTAAGTGATTAAGTCATCCCTGGCTCAAGCCCTCTCCCGTGATCGCGGCAGCTCTGTGGCCCGCTAGTAAGGAGGCGCTGTACTATCTAATGATCGAAAATACTTTCACCAACCTCATCCAGGACCCAGCAGCTCCACGAGCCGGCCACTTCCCAAGGCGCAGAGCCCAAGCCAGGGGAGCAAGGACTGTGCGCTACGTGGGACCACCTTCATGGCGGGTCATCATATACCTTAAACATACCCCCTCATTCGGCGATTCCAGATCATCACATATCCTAAACACGCCCCCTCATTTGGCGATTTCGGTTCATCATAAACCTCAGACACGCCCCCTCATTGGGCGATTCCGAGCTTCGATACGCCCCCTGATTTGGCGATATGTCTCTTCAACACGCCCCCTCGTTTGGCGCTTCCAGTTCATCAGATATCTTGAACATGCCCCCTCATTCGACGATTCCGGTTCATCATACAGCTTAAACATTTCCGCTCGTTTGGCGATTCCGGTTCATGATATATCTTAAACACCCCTTAAACACACCCATCATTTGGCGATTCCGGTTCTCCATATAGCTTATATAAGCACGCCCCCTCACTCGGCGTTTCCAACTCATCACATATCTTAAACACGCCCCATCATCTGGCGATTCCGGTTCATCATACATCATAAACACGCCACGGTTCATCATCCATCTTCACACGCCCCTCATTTGCAAATTCCGGATCTTCACATATCTTAAACACACCCCTCATTCGGCGCTTCTAATCCATCACATATCTTCAACACGCCCCCTCATTTGGCGATTCCGGTTCATCATCCATCTTAACACGCCCCCTCATTTGGCACTTCCGGTTCATCACATATCTTAAACACGCCCCCTCATTTGGCGATTCCGGTTCATCTGGCGATATGTGTTGAAGACATTTGGCGATTCCAGTTCATCATATGTCTTAAACATGCCCCCTCATTCGGCGATTCCGGTTCATCATGTATCTTAAACACGCCGCCTCATTCGGCGGTTCCGGGTCGTCATATGTCTTAAACACGCCCCCTCATTTGGCGAGCCCGGTTTATCATATATCTTAAACACGCCCCTTCATTTGGCGATTCGGGTTCATAACCCCTCAGTTGGCGATTCCGGTTCAGCACAAATCTTAAACACGACGCCTCATCTGGCGATTCCATAAGAGCACAGAGTAAAAGCGTAAAAGCAAAGAAGCGGACAAGCAGAGAAGTAGAAAAGCGGAAAAGCAAAAAAAACAAAAGCAGAAGCAAGAACGAGCAGAATACGAGAAGCAAAAGGCAGAAAGAACAGCGGAAAAGCGGACAAGCGGAGGAACAGAAAAGCGACGCACACAAGCAGAGCAGCGGAAAAGAAGAGAAGCAGAAAAGCAAAAGCACAAACAAGCAGAAAGCTACAAGCAAGCAAAAGCAGCAGGTAGAACGGAAAAACAGGAGAAAAGCAGAGAGAACAGCAAAAACAACAAAATCATCAAAATTCTACCCTGGTCGTTGCTGTACAAAACGTGGCATCAGATAAGCTATCTGCGCGTAGTCTTCTGCTACTGCTACTACTACTACTACTACTACTCCTACTGCTCCTACTACTAGGACAAGTACTAGCACTAGCACTACTAGTACTAGTACTAGCACTACTACTACTACTACTACTACTACTACTACTACTACTCCTACTGCTACTGCTACTGCTACTGCTACTACTACTACTACTACTACTACTACTAGCCTTCATTTCGTGCTCAGCTCCGGACGCAGTGGAAGTCTGTGCTTCAGGATGTTGCGTACCGACAAAAACTTGGAATGCACTGTGTCTTTTGCGGTCAGTGGGCTGAAGCCAGTGGCATGAAGCAGCACATTCGTCTTGCGCATAGCTTAACACATTGCTTGCATCAAGAAGCGGTTGATCGTTGCACCCCGCTCGGCCTGGCTGCAGAGAGTCCCTGTAAGTACTGTAAAGCAGTGCACAAGCAGCCCCGGCGTCATCTGCTAAGCTGCTCGGCTGTCTACCGGGTCACTTGCCCACTTGTATGTGCAGAGTTCTGAAGCCCCTGCAAACCAGGACTCACATGACCGAAGAGGGACGCCGCTCGATCGCTGCTGCGGAAGCAATGGAAGTTTTCGGGGCTACAACGGAGCAGCCTTCCCAGGCCATGGAGACCTCACAGGCCTCGGAACGCAAGGAGGATGCATGGGACGGATGGTCCAGCAGGGACAAAAAGTACCAGCGGAAGGGAGACGCTGGCGGCAAAGCAACCTGGTCTGCCTGGTCGAAGCGCAAGGAACCGGAGGAAAGCTCATCCGGAGCCGGCACCCTGGATCAGGCTACGAAAAGCTTGATCCAGTCGATGACTCGACTGGTGTTGCGACACGAGAGCGAACTCGCTCACCTGAGGCGAGAAATGGGCTACATGCTGTTCATCGACACGGCGCCCTACTCGTGCCTGGAGACGCTCAAGCTGGCGGCGGTGAAGTGGCAGGATCTCTATGCGGCCAACAAGGTCACCTCCCCGCTGGGACTGGCTCTGATGCTGGGAATGGTCCAGGTTCTCCGGACCAAACTCGAGGAACATCTACGAGACGATGCCCTCCAGCAGCGCTGCAAGAACTGCGGTTGGATCAGCGACGGAGCGAATGCTTTCACACCGATGTGGCACTTCTTCGAGTGGAACCCGAGCGAGAAGAAGGAGTTTCAGGCGAAGACCCCTCCGCTCGCCCACACCAAGATTCTGGAGATCTTGGAGGGGTTGGAGCGCTTCCTTCCTCAGCCGGGAGTTCTACTGAAGTTTCGGGCCACGAAGGACATCACCCAGGAGACCCCGGCCGAGGTCATACCGTTCCTGATCATGATCGGGATCCGCACGGAGGGCGCTCAGAAAGTCTTCGATGGATTTCGCCAGCTGTCGGGGAATGGCGTTATGAAAATCCTCGGGCACGCCTACGCCCGGAAAGAGGCCAGCGCCAACCACTCGCCAAGCAGGTGGAGCAGGCGTACAAGTCCACCAGTTACTGCGAGTGGACTCAGTGCCAGTCACGCACCTGGAAGTATACTGCTGTTGCACTTACGGAAGTGCAACGTTGGATGAGCCCGCTGCTCAGTCTCCCCCAAATCAAGCTGCGTAACCCACATAATGCCTGCTACTTCAATTCCTGCATTCAGGCATTCTTCTGGTTTGGTGCCCTTGTCGGGGATGACAGAGACACTAGTGGAGCTACCAAGGCCGGCATTGCTGTTTTGAAGCAGAAAATCAGCCTTTACCTGCCTGATTCACTCGCCTGGCGTCATGTCTTTGCCTGTTGGGCCAACATCAGCCGCCAGCAGGATGCAGCGGAATTTTTCCAGCATCTGGTGCAACAGAGCATGTCAGCGGCCTACTCAGGACGCTGGGAGTCACGTCTCAGCAACCCCATACAAGTGTCCGAAGCAGGTACTCTTCAGTCTGCTCTTTTGCTTCAACTGGAAGGACCAAATCTCCAGACACTTGTTAGAAAGTGGCGCGACCAGTATGCCATACATGCACTTGTCAGCCATGCTGGTATAGTCGTGGTCCAACTCTGCAGATATCAGGATGCCACACGCAAAGATCGCAGCATCGTTGCACTGCCACCAGGAGCGCGAGTCACCTTGCCCATCTTTGAAAGTGAAGGGTCCACTAATGTCAAGGAGGAGACCTTCAGGCTAGCCTGGGTTGTATTTCACCTTGGGGATACTGTCACTAGCGGGCACTATCAAACTGCTCTTAGTGTGCCTCTCGCCAATTCTTGGGAATACCGCATCTGTGACGGTAATCGTGCCCCTCGTAAGTCTAGAAAGGAAGATCGACAGGTGATAGACTCCAATGGGTATTTGATAGGTCTCCTTCATGACGTCTGACAGCAGTGCATTGCAATGCATGCACTAACACTCCGTTGGGAGCCGACTTGCGCTGCTTTTGTGGCATCGATGTTCACAGCCTGCTGCCGAAGCGTTATCAGGCGTGCACGTTCCAGTGACAAATGCAAGCTTTTTCGCATCTATGTTTTTCCATCACACGTCCTGTTTCATTGCGCCGCATGTCGCATCTGTGCACTTATTGACAGCCGAAGTGCATACACCCGCTGCTCTAGCTGCCCAAGGCACTTTTGATAGGTTTGGTTTAGCCAGTGGACGGGGCTCTCCACTCGTGTGACTGCCGAGGCCTCAGCTTGCTTAATCCAGTACAGCGCGACATTTGAGCTTGCCAATTTGCCTCAGTCATCTTTCAGCCTCCCCCTCTCCCTACCCTAGCATCTGGTTTAGGCTCCGACATGGCTGCCGAGTGCCCTCTACCATCTGATGTATATGTCGATGCCCTGGAAAGTCATCTCCTGTTGTCATGCCTTGCGCACCTTCGAAGACAATCAGATGGCGGAAGTTTACTGCCCAGCCTGAGTCTGCACTCCAGAAACGACCTGGTTCAAGAGGCAAGGGAGCTGCTGGACCCTGACTCCTACCAGGCGTATCTGCAATATTCTCTTGGGCTTAGCCGGGCGTTGCCCTCCTATCCGGGCAGCGCATTACCTGCTCCTACGCCTTTGAAGGGAGATGGTTATAGTCGTGCTGAAATCTTGGCTCACGACTTACTGGCATGGGGCCAGTGCTCCCTCTGGGAGGCCGTGCGCCAAGTAGTTGGCCATCTGTGTTTTGAAAAACCGAGACACAAGAATATGTCTGATCAGCCCGGGGCTCACAGCTTCACTATTGGCATCTTTGCGAGGCCGCAGCTAGTTGGCCTCTGCAAAGCTACGCTGCAGCATGCTAACACCAGTAAGCTGCTGTGTCATTTTGTGGCTCATCTGTGCTCCTCCTTTCGGTGGACCACGCTAGCCATCCATCTTAACTATTCGGCACCAGTGCATCGGGACTTTGCCAACAGTGCTGATCAAAGTCTGCTTGCTCTTCTTAGGGAGGCCTATGGGTTGAGAACACAGAGGGCAGGGACTTTCAGGAGACCCCACAAGGCCTGCGACCGGGCAGCTACTATCAGTTACAAGATCAGTACATCATCTTTCCGGCAAGTGCAGCGTGGCACGCTACGCAGGATTGGAAACTGTATGATCCCTACACTCTGGCTGCCTACACAGTTCGCTCCTGGTACAAGCTTGCGCCCTCGATGCAGGGGATTCTCCAGGAAATGGGCTACCAGCTCCCAGAGCACGAGGCCTCTGCTTATGCCCCGCCGCGCTTACTGCCCACAGTACTGCTTGATCCACTCGCCTGATGACGTTAGATCTACACCGTTTGTTTGCTGGGTATGATGTGTCTTTTCCTAGCTAATGGGAACTGTGGCAGTAGGGCTCGCACGCCTGAGAGCAGACAAAAGTGCCAGCATGCTTCGTACACGTAGTGCTTGCGCTGCACATATGCTCAGCAAGCCTGTGCTCCTGGTGATTGACTAACTCTGTCTGCTCAGGTTGCCCTCATGGCTCACGCTGGTGCCGGTACAGGTGTTGCAGCAGCCTCCTCAGGTCAGAGGCAGGCTGCGACGTGGGTTCCTCGCCTCTAGGTCGGGGCCAGGATTCCTTCGTCAGAACGTGCTGCACGAGCGGATGCCAGCGATCCGTCACTGCGAGTAATCATAGGCACTGTTGCTCGCTATGTGGCTCTACACTCCTCCAGGTGCGACCGTATTCATTTTGCTGCTCAGTGATTTGTGATCAGTGTTTGCCGCACTCCAGCATGTGGCAGACTTACAAGCCGTGGTCATCTCTGTTGTTGCTCGGACTGCAAGCACGCCGACCATCGCTGTCATAATTCTGGCTGTGCTAGAAGGCAGGCAATGCTTGGTGGTATGCAACTGGTTGCCTTGCAACCGATGGCGCATGGAACAACCTCGTCTTCCACGCGGCCCTCTTTTCTTCCAGTCTTGCAGCTACGCTCAGGAGCTACTGAGACGGCTGATGGCGAAGGCGTGAATGGTTCTTCCTGATGCTTGCAGCTAAGTATGCCAGGCGAACGCTAGCAGCTTTCACTAAGATGCAGGAACGGTAGCAGCGCAAGATGTGTGTACAGAAGGAAGTTCGGCAAAGATTGTCATCCTCAGATGTT
>BGNK01007230.1:13128-14656 GCA_003297005.1 Symbiodinium sp. clade A Y106
ATGCAGGTGATCTCTGCTTNACTCTGCATCTCCCAAGCCCTCCAGCTCGGTTGTCGGGTCTGCAAGCGCTGTGAAAGCCTGCACGACATCTGCACGAATGCAGGTGATCTCTGCTTTCTCCAGGCCTGGCAGGCTCCACACTTCAGGTACTGCCAGCCCAGAGACATGTGCTGGTCCAAGAGCCAACTGCCATCTGCAAGCGGCATCCGCAGGTCATCTCCAAGATCATCTCCAAGAGTCTTCAAAGCCGCTTCACGGAGCAACTTCTGCTTCTCTGCACGGGAGAGACTCTGCATAGTCTTCATCTTCAGAGATGGCAAAAGGCTCGGGACCTGCAAGAATTCTCTCCTGAAGCTCTGCACTCCAGGCTGCAAGTCGACATGCAGTGTCTCTGCACCGCTTTTCCAAGCCTGCATGGCGACAACACCCATCCTGCCGTAGTAGGGCTTGCCTGCAAGCTCGGAGCAAACCTGCACTCGCTGCTTCTCCTCTCCTGCTGCCGGGGCTGCTGCTGGGGCTGCAGCGGGGGCTGAGGCTGCAGCGGGGGCTGCCCCTGCAACTTCTGTGACTTCCTCCAACTGCTTCAGAGCCTTCTTCAGCGCCTTCTTTTTCTTCTTCTTCTCCAAGGCTTTATTGGAGGCCTTCTTCTGCAACTTGCCCTTGCCTCCATGCTTCTTGCTGCTCTTGTGCTCAGCATCGCCTGCACTCTCCTGCTCTGCAGTCTCAGGGGCTGCAGGCTTCTTCGGTGCCGCCTTCTCGGCTGCAGGCTTCTTCGCTGCAGCCTTCTTGGCTGCAGCCTTCTTCGCCGCAGCCTTGGTCTGCACCTTGCCAGGCTGCAGCAGACCTGAAAGCGAGAGCTTCATCTTGGCTGCAAAGCTGCCAAGCTTCGACCCACCTGCGCTCGGGACCATGCCCTGCAGGATCTCCTTTCTGTTGTGCTTCTGCAGGAGTTGCTGCAGATCCTGCTTCCCTTGCTTCAACACTGCTGCAGCCTTCTTCGTCTTCTTTCTTCTCTTCGCTGCAGCCTTGTCTTCCTGCTCCTCGCCTGCTGGTGGCCCCAGAGCTGCTCGCTTCAACCTCCTCTGCACCTTCGTGTCCAGACTTTCAAAGAAGGGCAGGGCCTGCAGCAGGACCTCATCTTCAAGCTCGTCTGCTTCGATCTCCAAGTGCGTCTCCAGCATCTTCTCGCCATTGAATCTGGCCCTGCAGTACCCTTCATGATGACAGAAGGCGATCTCGGACTGGTCTGCACGAAGCTTCGCATCCTTCAACTTCTGCATCGCTGCATCTCGCTGCTCCTTGCTCTCCAGGAACAGGCNGGCGATCTCGGACTGGTCTGCACGAAGCTTCGCATCCTTCAACTTCTGCATCGCTGCATCTCGCTGCTCCTTGCTCTCCAGGAACAGGCCGCGATTCTCCAACCACTTGCTCTGCAAGCGGTAGCTGCCTTCAGGCATTTCTGCTGCCCACTTCTGCTTGGCTGCAAGCACCAGCTTCTGCTGCACCAAGTCTGGCCTCCAGTGCAGGA